>JZLH01S0626519.1:27214-39597 GCA_001188425.1 Eucidaris tribuloides | reverse complement strand
TTTGTTTTTACCCACTCCATTTCATTGTTGGTCCTTTTCGCAATAAAGCCAAAATCCAAGGTTAGAAGGTTGGTAGAAGATCAAGTCAATACTGCTCTCTGATTGGTCCTTTCCCAATGAATGTGGATGTAGTACCTTTTGGAACCGAACTAAAATGGATGTAGTACCTTTTGGAACCGAACTGATTTTTGAGTGCCACTTTTTACAACTTTGCAATTAGAAATTCAGCAAATTGTTAGTAGTAGTGTATAGAGCTACTGAAAATGAGTACATTTATGCCAAAAAATCCATTTTGACCAAAAATGGATGTAGTACCTTTTGGAAACGAGCTCTTCATATGTGTGTATGTTTGTGTGTGCGTGTGTGCGTGCGTGCGTGGTGTGTGTGTGTGTGTGTGTGTGTGTGTGTGTACTTGTGACCTTCCACCATGAACCTCAATTTCATTGATCGATTTTGATACCAGATGAAAATTAATTATACTCTATATAGGAATAACAAAGACTGCGGATCAATTTCATTTTTACTCGCATCACAAGATCATGGATATGAATATGAGAATATAATAAGACGTTGCGAATATGAATTCTACATACAGTCATGTGGAGCCAAAGGATCTGTTCAAGTGTGCAGGTTGGAATCAAATTCGAGTTGCTACTCAGCCACGTCAGTAAGGTATGCTTAAAGTAATTATTCGCTCGTGAGTCTTTATCTTTTACGTCGGGTGAAAAAATAATATCTTATCTTTACTAATAAATTTAAAACAGATCAAGAAATAAAAGATATGCAATGGTAGAATCGGATATACATTAAAAGAAAGGAGTGTGTGTGTGTGGCAAGTTGTTATTATGCCAATGTCTTTGTGCAATCATAAGTATGAAAGGTTATGCTGCGATACGTAAAATATTGTTTGAGTAGCGTAACTGGGATGTGGAAGGGGGGGGGCAATGCGGCACTTAAAGCTGCTACCACGTGAGAGAAAACAAAAAGAAGCAGGAAAAGGAGGAGAAATTCAGCGAACTGGACAAGAAAAACTGCTACTGTCGTAGACGGGAAAGAGATATATACTTTCCATTAGAATTTTGGAAAGAGGTCTACAAATAATTGTTGTTTCCTGGCATTTGTCTGTGTTTGTCAGTCGTTATGGAGACCCACATGTTCGCCCTTGTACCCCCCCTCCCTATTTTGGAAAAAAAATCAACCGCCGAAGGGGCGGGGGGGGGGGGGGCTCAGGTTGAGCTAAGTCAGGGATTGTAAAACCAAATTGTCTGCAACACTCAATTGTAGTGACAATAAATACTATATTTTATATTTCATTTTTAACATTCAAACGGATACCAAATTTGCACTTGTACTACTTTTTGTACCCTGGATCCTACCCTATTGGATCAATTCCCCCCACCCACCTCCCCCCCCAAAAAAAAATGATAACATCGGTGCATAATTGGCCCCATATCTATCTAGCACCGGAATGAAATTTGATGCCAAATTTCAAAAGCAAGTACGACATATATTACTTATATTTTTCCAAAGTTGTGTGTACAAAATCGAGAAAAGACATGCATTTTATTTTCTCCAAAGTGGACCTAACCCCCTTTGCAATTAACCTCTTCGTAGGTAGACATAAGTCTCCAAATATGCACAGATAAAGGCGGTGACATAAGCAAACAAAATACACCAGGAAAGTTTATAGTACAATCATGGAGCTGTTTGCAGCTTAATGGTACAATGAAATTTTGCTAATATTAACGTGTAGACATTGGGATAGGACTGAATGCAAGTTTGATTGCATTTTACATGTATATTTAACATGATAATGTTAATTTGAAGTCATGATTTCAAGTAGAAAGCTTACACGCAAAAGGCGCCAAATCCACATCTATGTACGTTGTAGAAAAGGGCATTTCTTCGTACAAGTGTTTACATGGAAAACAAAATTAAAATACATTATGTTTCGTACTTATGTGTGTGTGATGCCAGTCGAAATTCGAAATTTTATTCTGTAAATATATCACAAATTAACGAATGTACTGGACATTCTAATAATACCAGCATCATTATTATTTGTCTTCTATCAAAATTTGATTGGCATGAATTAGGAAGAAGAACGATCTCAAGGTCAGACCATTGGTGTCGAAATTTGGTTGGCGTGGATTTGTCCCACTTTACTTGGAAGAGAGGGGCTAGATTCGAGATTGACACTGTCACGGAGAAAATTCGAATAACTTAGTTGACAGAACGTTGGCTTTGCTAACCCAGAGTTATGGGTTCATATCACAGAAGGGGCATTATGCCGAAAATTCTTGATGTGTAATATTCTAATTACTCATTTTTGAATAAAAACGGGACTAATAACCTTTTACATGCGAGCTTTTCCAATAATTAACATATCCGAAAATATCTCCCAGCTACAACATAATGGACGCTCCGTGCGCCATCGACCCGGCACTGCCCGCCTCGTATCCTGGTAACAGCTACTATTGCCCTTCAACGAACGAAGACGGTTCGCCCAATACGTTTACCGATTGTTGCCATAGCGACCGACCGGATGTGGATGGGAATTATCACACCTGCTGTCAATCGTCGTCTGCTGCCAGCGCTGAAAAGTGAGCATCGTATTTGTTTTGTTCATCTTAATTTCAAAATAATGATGATACTGATAATAATGATGACGGTGATGATGATTTTGATGATGACGATTACGATGATACTACTACTCCTACACCTACTCCTCCTCCTCCTCCTCCTCCTCCTCCTCCTCCTCCTCCTACTACTACTACTACTACTACTACTACTACTCCTACTCCTACTACTACTACTACTTCTACTACTACTAACAATAACAACAATAGTAATACTACTAATAAAAATGATAACAACAACAATGACAACAATAACAAGGCATAAACAATAATGCAATACCACTATAACTACTACTAGTCTGCTACTCTTACTCTTATTACTACTACTACTACTACTACTACTACTACTACTACTACTACTACTACTACTACTACTACTACTATTACTATTACTACAACAACAACAACTACTACTACTTCTACTACTACTACTACTACTACTACTTCTACTACTACTACTACTACTACTTCTACTACTACTACTACTACTACATCAACTACCATTACTACTATCATTAAAGTGATAGGCTAACATTGTGGAGCTTCAATTTTCAAATTTTCAAATTTTGATATCTGAACTACATAGTAGTGTTCATATGGACAATTAAAAACACCCTAGAATAAAAAAGTTTGGAAAGTTACACTGCCAATGGCAAGTTATGCATGAATAAACAATTAAAACTCGGGGAGAGTGTAAATAGCCTAGGTGTACACACAATAAGTCTATGGGAGAAAATGGGCAGGTGATTTCGATCAACTTAGAATTTTCACTTTTTTAAAAGCACTAAATAATCATTTTGAAATACAATTTTTTTCAGGGCGTCATTTTTAGACCTTAACAAAGACAACGGTAGCATGGGGAATCATGTAGCTCGGATTTTTTTTAACTGTGTTAATGTTAGCCAATACCTTTAATAATAATAATTATGATGTAGTTGAAGATGATGACAATAATGCTGATATTAATTGTAACGTTGATAACACATGTAATAGTAACGATAAAATGCAGCTGCTGAAAAGACTACTACTACTACTACTACTACTACTACTACTACTACTACTACTACTACTACTACTACTACTACTACTACTACTACTACTACTACTAACGATGATGATGATAATAATAATAATAAAAAAAATAATAATATAATAAAAAATAATAATAATAATAATAATACCCGAAAAATAAAAATGATTATGCTGAAATGACAATTACACGAAAGTACCAATTAAAATGCATAGACAATAATATAATAATACAAATTGTAATACAATACTACTACTACCACAACAATAATACTTCTAATACTACTACTACTACTACTACTACTACTACTACTACTACTACTACTACTACTACTTCAGATAATGATATAATGTGATAGCAACATTAATAATAAAACTAATAATAATAATAATAATAATAATAATAATAATAATAATTATAATAATAATGATAACGACAACAACAATAACAATGATAATAGTAATAATGAGAATAATAAAACTAATATCAACAACAATAACAATAGTGATAATGTCATCTTCTTAAAGGCAAGGTTCACCCTGACATCAAGTTGGTTTTAATAAAAGCAGAACACTGAGAGGAACATATTAATAAAAGTTTGGCGAAAATCCACCAAAAAATAACAGAGTTATGAGGTTTCAAAGTTTTAAATTTGTGACGTCACATGCGAGCAGCACCCCATATGTTATGTGATATAAGTTAAATAAAAGTACCGTTTTCTCAGATATTTGATGATGATTTTACCTGTGCTTTCAATATATTATCAGAAACATTATTTCATACATGCTTCTACGAACCCCCTCCCCATTAAATTACATTTATCATGAACCATTAAAAAATATGGCAATTTATGGAAATTATGTTACATGACATATTGGGAGCTGCTCGCATGTGATGTTACAAATTTAAAACTTCGAAACTTCATAACTCTCTTATTCTTTGGTGGATTTTCGCCAAACTTTCATTAATGTGTTTCACTCGTTGTTCCGCTTCTATTAAAATCAACTTGATGCCAGGGTGAACTTTGCCTTTAATAATTGAAACAGGTAGTCATTGAATTTAGTTGTAATATAACGTTAAATCGTAAATTTCCGGATGTAAACCATAATAAAACAACACATTTCTGTCACATCTCCGTCTCTTCCTAACCAGGTTAGGCATGATGGAAGAAGTTGGAATGTACGTTGGCATAGCAACGGGCGTACTCATCGTGGTAATTTTCATCTACACCTACTGCCGCGATGACACGTTCTCTTGCCTGAGCCGCATCAGAGCCCGGATCAACTACGCGTGGGGAAGATTTATGGATGGTATTTGCTTCTGTCTGTGTTGTAGCAAGTGAGTTCCCATCAAAATATGTCACCCTTCACCACGATATCTAGTCTGACTGCCAGACCATTATTCTGGAATCAACAGCCAAACCTGTCTTCAGTATCGGATGGCCCCTGCTTCGCAGGGGAGGTCTGAAATTCAGACTACACGATATCATGATAAGGTCGCAGGACCCAAAAGTAAGGAAAGTACCAGATATCGTTATTAGGATATTGAATATGCATGAAAGTGAAGCGTCCTCAAATTTCAAAAGTTTTATGACTTTCACATGTTACAAAAGTTTTAATTTTTATATTTTCACCGAGGTATTTTTTCTATGTTTATGTTTCATAAAATTGCGACTTTATCAGGGTACCGTCGTGATAGGTCTCATATGATACACAGTAGAGTGTTCTGGTATCATCTCTTTCTTGGCTGAAAAAAAAAGGATGAAACATGGTTTGTTTGCGTATAATCGTCGCGGTTGTTATGAGCACAAACTGGTTCTAATAATCTGTTCTTATTGAAACACGGTTTAAGGATAGTAAGACACCTAAAAGCTGAAAACCCTCGTAACCCTGCATAAGAGCAAAACATTTCAGGAATCTCTACACAAACAATTTGATTCAGAACCAATTTTTTTTTTATCACGATAGCAGAATCGTTCCGGCAGAGCCACTTCTAGGTACTAATTTTTTTATACATTTTGGACTAACAAAGGGTTCATATTAGCATTGTTTCGGACAAAATAATGGCGGTCATAATTCCTTCGACGAAATGGTTCCGATAAGCACCAAATGGGTGGTGCTATTTCGACACAATTGAGAACCTTTTGAGAACCTGTTGAGAACCTGTTGAGAACCTTTTGAGAACTTTTTTTGTTCTCAGAGGGCACAGTGAACGCAAAATAGCAATACTTTGTTTAACCCCTTGGGCTCGATGCTATAGGCCACTGTTGTTTATTGAGAGACGACTCGATTTTCACGTGGTTGACTTTGAACGGAATATAAACCAATATTTTTTTATAAAATTCTTCGAAGAATATTTATTTTTTTACTTTATACTCGTCGAAAATGTGTAATTTTTTGGACAGATTCATTGAGCAATAAAACTTTACCGTTTATCCAGTGTTTGACAGAAATTTGTATCATAAGTTCTGGGCTTCTGTAGAAGCCCGTCGTCTCTGAGAGTGCACTGCAATGGGCTTCTGTACAAGCCCGTCGTCCCCAAGGGGTTAAACTATCTTGTCCCCCCTTTTAAAATATTCGTACTCTGAAAAGACTCACGTGAACCTTAACTGGGTTATACGATATTAAGTTCGATACAGGTCCATAACACAATACACAGAAAGTATTCCCCCATAGACTGCTGCAATAAAGAGATTTCTTCCACAGGTCTATAATGTGCCGATATATATGTGTACAAATGAAGAGCTTCATGCCAAAATGCACTAAACCTATTTACACCAAAACTGAGTCATTACAGTGTAAAAACTACGGTGTTGAGAACACCAGTCGGTGTTGTGAAAGGACCGCACCCTCAGGTGTTAACAATACACCATGGAGTTTGAATATAACACCAAATATTGTTGATTTGAAAAACAGAATGTGCTAATAACATCAATGGGTGTTGAACTAACACCATGAATTTAACACTGGTGTGAAATGCTTGGTGTGGTCCGCTCACTACACCAACTGGTGTAATTTTAACACCACTATTTTTGCAGTGTAACATCAACACAGTTTTTCACCTACTAGTTAGTGAAAGTACAAATTAACACTGAAGCCAAATTACACGGAGAAGTACGACATAACTCGGATTTTGATTTTATTTGTACTTAGGCACGTGTATAAACTTGGGCAAAGAAATGCACTTTTCTCAAACTTACAAAAGTGGGCTAGGCTCATTTTGCAATTACACTCTTCATATATTGCTTATGACAGGATGACTATTGAAACACCATGATAAAGGTAAGATATCAAATTTTATCCACATTTTCAATGGGGCTTCCACATTATTAATACGATCTGTAAAATTCATTCTCTTTCTACTTTTCTTCATCTTATACTCCAGACGCGTACGACAAAAGATTGTAAAAAGGAAGGAGCACGTGGATGCCATCTACAAAGCGGAAGGAACCCTCTCTGACCCGGAAATAAAACAAGATGATTTCTTCTGGTGACATTTTAAGATGGCACAAAGTGTAATGTCGCTGTGCGTGACCGAGCACTACTGTAGAATATCTATCTACGCTTTTATGAGATGTCTTTATATAAAGAGCTTGTTTCCTCCAGGAGATAGATCCATTTTTCACCTAATGTGTACTTTTCACCAACATCCATAAAATTTAAGTAGCTCTTTTGAGTTGACACAAATCAGGAGTTGAAATTCTTACCCAAAATGGTAATAAATGACCAAGAAAAATGACAAGTATTTCTAAAAGGGGCTACACTAATTTTCGTTTATTTCCAAAAGGAACTTAGTCCAAATCATGACAACTGAGAAAGAAAATGTGTCACATATTTTGCCTAAATGTGGTTTTACATTCCCATTGTGCAGTTCTTCGCAAAGTTAAGTCGGTTACCCTCAGAAACATTGCAATATGGATAAATAAATAAAAATATCGGTATGGTATTGGATTTACCCGTTTAAGAAATAGATTTTCCAAAAGAAATTGCATTAATTTTTCATCAAACATGAATTTAAAGCCAATATCCATTCAATCTTATTAGCTCTAAAAGATGAAAAAAGGTTGAAATTCTCACAAAAAGTGGTAAACATGACCAAGAAAATGGTATTTATTCTCAAAACGGGTAAATCAATAAAAGTTTATTTCCAAAAGGGACCCCCCCCCAAAAAAAGAAAAGAAAATATATATAAATAAATAAATAAATAAATAAATAAATAAATAAAACAAAACAAAACATTTAAAACAAATGAAAACTCACAGATTTTGTGTCTATACATTCTCAGTTTTTTTTTTTTTGCACTTTCTTGATATTACAATAGACAGATATTTAACATGGGGCCAGCATGTAGACAATGTATCTTCTTCAATAGCTAAAGGAATTGGAATTTTGTATAGATTAAAACATTTCTTGCCGGAGCATTCTCTTCATATGATTTACGACGCACTAATGTTACCTTATGCAAATTACTGTAACATTAGTTTGGGGAACTGTTCCAAAACTAGACTCTTCACATTCTTTTATTACAAAAGAAAAGGTAAAATTTGTAATCCTATAATCTTATAATCCTGGGTTATTATTAACACACAAAACCCTCAGACTCCACGGACCTGACATTTGGAACACATTACCGGATTTCCTCAAACAAACACAATTTCTGACTTCTTTTACACGA
This sequence comes from Eucidaris tribuloides, assembly GCA_001188425.1. Classification (NCBI taxonomy): domain Eukaryota; kingdom Metazoa; phylum Echinodermata; class Echinoidea; order Cidaroida; family Cidaridae; genus Eucidaris; species Eucidaris tribuloides. The sequence continues at coordinate 31,254 of JZLH01S0626519.1, read as the reverse complement.
AAACTAAAAACAATGCTATTAGAACATATTCCCTTTACATTACATACTCAGTAATTAGCCTACATTTTGTACGTTCCTAGTCTTAACCTGATATTAAGATTTTAAACACAATTTAAGGGCCAAGCACCCAACGTCCCGTCCCCCCCCCCCAAGCACTTGCACGTTTGTACTATTGTGATAAGAATGTACAAAAATATCAGAGAATTTTTACAGGGTTGTCATGTTTCAAAGCTTTGCTTTTTGTGTCAACCCCTGCAACCGTCTTAAAAATTTCGTAATAGAAAATACAATTTATATTGCTTATTATTTATGTTCCTCATCGTCTATGATAATTCGTAGTATAGACGAATCCGACGGCCCATTTGTGTGTTTGGCCCTCTATCGGCGGCGCCATTACTGCCATGGAGCTGCGGGGTAATCAGCTAATACCTATACGCACACTGTGTGGCAAGTTTGTATGTCAATAATAATTCCAGAAACTAATATTCAATTTGGATAGATGACATACGTTAGTGACAACAAAACAGTGATCAAGGTAAGTAAATTTACCCTTTTTAATAATTTTGGGAGGCTAGTTTAGATAAATTCAGTACCCAAAACGCGAATAAAATGCTAACCTGATGCTACGCCTACGCGCACCGAGAGAGTGCCATGGCACGGTACGTGTAGGCTAGCCACGGTCTACATGGGACCACAGTCTACGCTAAGATTATAAATCAACAATAAAATGCCGCAAGGTTTCATGCAAAGTTCAAAAATGATATTTGTCAAGCAATGTTACGTACTCTTAAGAACACAACAGTGCAATATTTTTTCGAAAACAAGCCTTTTCCTTTTTCATAACGACTTTTGTGATAGTGTCACAAACCATGGTCGCACGAAAACGAGTATAACACTAGCACTGCGCACTACGTGTATTTGATATGCGACCCATTTGCGCGATGCGGTGAATCGGTGATTCGCGAAAATGCAAAAACAAAAATACTGGCGAAATTAGGATAATAAAAAATATGGTATCAATTTAAGCAAAACATCGTAAACTTTCAAATGCCGTCCGAAAGTTTTGTGAAGATATTACTTATTTTACGTAATTGCCAGTGGCATAGACAGAAAATTTCGCTCAGTCGTGTGGAAATCGTATTGACTGCGGTGGCCTAGAGTTGATAGTTCCATGGCAGTAATGGCGACTTGCCTGCTGCCCTCTTGCGGTGAACATTCTCGGCGGATTCGTCTATACTACAGTAATTTCATTATTGTATATTTTAATGTACACGAAATTCAAATGCATAGTTTCATTATATTTTGTACATGTATTTTCTTTGTTAAATGTCGATTCATGAAAAAGTTGCAGAAACCAATAAATGAAATGAAATGAACTTAGTTCACTCGACCAAAGTTCTGGTTTTTGTTTATTTTTTTTCATTGCTCTGTATTCTTGTCTACATTTTTTGTTTTTCCGTTCTTTTGATATCCCCTTTCTTTCTGTATCTTTGTAAACATTTAAGAGATAAAATCCTTCATTAAATCAGTCGCAATATGCTAAATTATAACACCTGATTTCAATTGTTGCATTATTTGATATTCATATACGCTTCTTGTGCAAATTGGATTTAGTGTACTCTAGACTTAAGCTTCTCAAAAAAGTCCCGTATTACTGAATTTTAATTATTTTCTAAACTGTTAATGATCATTAATTTGGTAAAGGCTTCTTTCGACAATTAAAATTCAATGATTTATGTTTAGATTACAACATGGGAACTTTCAATCTTAGTTTCTAGCTTGATTTATCTTTAACACATATCGATGATTTCTTTTTTCTTACCGATACCGTCAGTATATTTGCTATAATAATCATGTACACACTTGTTTTAGGTTCGTATTGCTTGTAATTGTTTTTCATGTAGTTGAAATTGTGGGTAACACATTTAAGTGAACAAAACCAACGCATCATTACTGCATTCATGAGCAAATATAACTTTTTGTCCACACGCCAGAAAAAAAAAATGTTACAACTTTCACTGATAATCAGCGCAACTTTTTAATGATTTGTTTAGCAAAATAATACAGCTAATGTAGATATGTTTCATTACTTGGTTGATTTTTATCAACCTTCTCTACGAAGGTTTTTCTGGTGCCAGGGTCATACTACGAATTCATTCAAATGTGATTTAGCTCATTTGCTTATGAGATTCTGGGATTGCTCTGGCAACCCGGTTCCAAACCTGTTCTCAACTGGTTTAGGATCGATCGCATTACCAATCTAAAAAGCATAATCATTATACGTGGACGTGACACCTTTAAAGTGGAATGAATCCAAAAATTCTTCCTGCTTTCAGAGAATTGAGAACAATAAAAGAAATTAATCGGAAAAACTTTGAGCAAATTTGGTTCAAACATTCAAAAGTTATGAATGTTAAAAGTTTATTTAATCGTCATTATGGATAATTCTTAAACAGACAACTCTACCACTTTTTGACATGAAATTGTGGAGAACTCCGCATTGGTTTTGTACACCAATTTTTACTTATTATCACTGTTAACGAAATATCTGATTGCCTCATGCTGTTGTATTAGTTTGTCCCAGCGAAAGTGATTCATGTTTTTTCTCAAAGTATTTAAATACCTTCTCAACTGATATTTCAGAAAACAACCGTAGATTTGTGAAAACTGGAAGAGTTGCCAATTCAAGAACCCTCCGTGATAAGGATTAAACTGACTTTGAACAGTCACAACTCTTGAACGGTTAAGTCAAATTTGCTCAAACTTTCACAATTTTCTTTCTATAAATGTTCTGTATTCCTGAATGCAAGTAGGTGTCTGGGATTCACATCCCTTTAATAGCACCGATGACGCCAAGAAGGGCGTAGCAGACGATACCGATACCAAGTCCGATGTTCGAATGTTGTCGAGCCTCGTTCGACGATAGTTGTGCCCCGGCGAAATCTCCGGCAGCGACCTTTTTATCGACCTGAAATAAAAAAAGAAAGAAATAATGAATATAAAATTATGAAAAAAAGATAAATAAATAAAAATAAATAAATATATAAATAAACAAGATGAATAAATAAAATAAATAAATACACAACTGCATAATTTAAATAAATAAATAAGTAAATAAGCAATTAAATAATTAAAGACACTATAACACTGTGGAAGACCCGTTTAAAAAATTGTCGAACTTTGCTATGTGACATATCTGACAGTGTTTGAATGGACAAATAAACACCCTAGAACACAAAAGTTTGGACAGTTATGCTGTCACTAGTACAATATGTGCAGATACAAATTGGCACATTAATTTTATATCGGGCGATAGGAAATTCTGCAACACAGCAGTCTATGGAGAAAAGCTGGAATGGTCTCTAAATGATTTTCACTTTTTTAAAGCACTTAATGATTGTTTTACACTGCAATTTCTTCAGGGCTTCATTTTTAGACTGTATCAAAGACACTAGTGGCATGGGGAATCATGTAGCTCAGATTTTTTAAACTGAAAACATTGTTATACAGTGCCTTTAAAGTAATACATAATTTAATTGACGAATAAATACATTCTAAAATCAATTTTATCTAAGTGGTTAAAGAACTGGGATACAGTAATAACTGTCTTTTATTGGCGATATTGGTAGTACCTCACATTACGCAACCTCACAGTTGCGAGGGATAATAAACTCACTACAACATTTAAGTACAAAAGTATTTTGAAGGATCTTAACCACTTAATAGAGCCTGAAGTCAATATGCATCATGTTTGATATTCAAATGCATATACAGTTTTCTTTCATTTACTTGGATTTAAAAACATACCGGTGTGATGATCTAGTGGTTAGAGCGTCCGCCTCACGTGTGGAAGGTCGTGAGGAACGTTAAGGATTACTCCTTCGTAACATAATATAGTAATACAGATATAGACTGTTGTTCGAGGCATTGTTGATACTAATGTTCCCGAGGGATCTCAAGCCCATGCTATGACCCGAAGCTTGACCCGGAGCTTGCTGAGGGTCATAGCATGGGCTTGAGATCCCGAGGGACAATAAGTA
>JZLH01S0626519.1:11681-25404 GCA_001188425.1 Eucidaris tribuloides | reverse complement strand
CGCCACGATCCATTAGAAGATTTCATTTTCCATAGGAATACGTGTTAACAATTAAGGTGTTGAATAATTCACGATTACGTCATCAGTTTTCAAATATGGAAAAAGCACTTCCTTATTTCGGAGCCATCACTTATCAATTTCGAGTATGTCACGCCCCCTTCACGCGCATAAAACCACGTAAGTCTATTTGATGACAGTCCACATTTAATTCCTACATGATTCTATGCTATCATTACCATCTTTGACGAGATATTTGGATCATAATTTTTATTGTGGGTGATGTGTAATTTGTAATAAATGTGAAATTACTTGCGACCTGGCTGCGGAGGCCCTTGTCGTACGATTCATTTATCGCAGGTAGTCGGAACTGCTAGTGTCACCAGGGCCTTACGCCGGGCGGCGGGCAGTTTTTGCGGGCAGTTCGAGGACTATGGTATGGGGCAGTTTGAGGACTATGGAGCAGTTGAAGGACTATAAGGCGAATAACCTATTCAATGCCTGTCATTTAAACCAATCAGATGCAACTATTCTTAATATGAGATATATAAAGCTAAATATAAGAGTTTCATCGCAAAACGGATTAAATCGAATTTCACCAAAATTGAGTTATTAATATTTACATATTTACCACTTACTTCCCTAGCGATTGCATAAAATTGAAGCCCAATTCCACAAGAAAGCACAAACTATTTTCAGTTTAACTTTTGTTTTTCATTGGTACGTGTACAAACTCAGGCAAAAAAAAACGTTCTGCAATAAAACTGATACTTATTTCCATACCTCGCACCCCTTGATAAGACCGGCGATACCTAGGGGCCAGCAGCAGCAGAGGAGGACGAAGAGAGACAATCCAAAGTGGTTGTTGATTGGTGGATGGGGCACGTGACTTATTGTCTGTGGTACGGGAACCTGTCATCGAAGGAAAACCACGCCCAATCGGTTAAAATCAATGCTATTGGTCATCAAAAGAAAATCACACACAATTTGGCGGAAACAATGCTATTGGTCATTGAAGTAAAACCACGCCTAATTTTGTTCGAAACTATGCTATTTGGTCATCAAAGTAAAGCCATATGCGTATTTTTAGAAGCAATGTCGCTTGTCATTGAGGTGAAACCACACCAATTTTTGTCAGAAGCAATGATATTGGTCTCCCGACAAAGATCACGCCCAATTTCTCAGAACCACTGCTTTTCACCATCAAGGTAAATCCATAACAATTGTCAAAAACAAAGCTATTGGTCTTTGAAGTGAAACCATACACATTTGTAACAAAAGCAATGATATTGGTCAGCCGAATTAAACCACGTCCAATTTATCCAAAGCAACCCCATTGGTCATGGAAATAAAACCACACACATTTCACAAAAGCAATGTTATTGATCCACAAGTTAGTAAAGAAATGAACCCAATTTGTCAGAATCCATATTGGCCAGTGACGTAACAGCATAGTTACACCCCTCCGCGTGTCACGTGCTTGAAGACGCGATACAGGTCACCATTTCTTTCAACGAATTCGGTTCAAACATATTTTGGCGGTAGATCAAAACGCCTGTCGCGATAGGAGTATACTGGAAGGTTTCAAAATGTGCGTTGTATATTATGCTAAATTATAACATGGATTTTCGCCATTTTGCGTAGAAGTGTGTGTGTCATGTGTAGGAAAAGACACCTGCGGGGTATGTTGGTGGTGCTCTCACTCATCCCTCTTTCACAGGGTCAAATGACACACTTAACACTTCCAAAAAAAATACTTATGGTGGCATTAACATTTCTTCTGACTAAACGGCTTTTAAGGCATAGTATTACAAGATTTCCAATTAAAAAAAAAAAAGACAAAAAACTGAGCTACAAGTCCAGAGTCTCTGACAAGGTCAAAACAATTGAGCCTAGAAACCCCCCCCCCCCAAAAAAAGACCATTTAGTGCTTTAAAAAGTAACCCCCCCCCAAAAAAAAAAAAAAAAAATTAAAGCGACCATTCCCCCATAGACTGATGTGCTCCATGCAGAATGTTCATCGGCTGACAATAGTTCATATGCCAATTTGTATCTGTACACATCTAACGAGTGACAGCACAACTACCAGATATACCAAATTTGGAAATTTGATATATTTTTCAAATTCCACAATGTTTTATAGTGTCTTTAAAGTGATAGGCTAACATTGTGGAGCTTCAATTTAAAAACAATTGTCAAACTTTGATATCTGAGCTACATAGTAGTGTTCAAATGGACAAATAAACACCCTAGAATACAAAAGTTTGGAAAGTTACACTGTTAATGGCAAGTTATGCATGAATAAACAATTAAAACTCGGGGCGAGTTTTAATAGCCTAGGTGTACACACAGTAAGTCTATGGACAAGTGAATCTGGTCAACGTACGATTTTCACTTTTTTAAAGCACTAAATAATCATTTTGAAATACAATTTTTTCAGGGCATCATTTTAGACCTCATCAAAGACACTGGTAGCATTGGGAATCGTGTGGCTCAGATTTATTTAACTTTGGTAAATGTTAGCCAATACCTTTAATATTACCACAGTGGTAATAAGTTCCTATAACCCTCAATATTTATAATGATGTGTAACATGTCCTGTATTGTGTCAAAACTCTAACGCAAATTATTACCATTATAATAACTCGTTTTGCAATGAATATGGTCGAATCAAAATCCGTATAATAAAAACTGAGATTTTGTTCTTATTTCCATGAACACAGTATGACCGAAAACTGTTGTAAAATGATCGCCAATTACGGTGTTTGCTGAAAGTGTTAGTTATACCTCATGTGAAGTGTTCATTACCGTATGTCTGTCAGAATTTGGCTTTAGCCATATTCATTGCAAAGACCTTTATTTAACGATAACTAACTGCGTGCCGATTGTTATTCAAGAACAGACCGTAAATCGAGTTTTACAACTGAATAATTTTCTTAGATTTCCCAAATTGCTCGTTTTCGTTTTGTCAAGAAAACGCATAACAAAAAAGAAAAACACATAAAAACACATAAAAGTTCCGTTACATGGTGAAAACGGTTTTCGTTTTTTTTTTTCTGCCAGTGGGCAGAGTTAGGACTGATGTCACAACAGAGAAATGTTAATCTGTTTGGGACTAAGTACGGGATATCTCGGGCTGAGGTCAATGGGAATTGCATGTTATAGCAAAACCAAATTGTCTCCAACGGGTCAGTGGACCAAACTAACTCTATATACAATTTATGATTGACAGATACCATTGTGGGTATCCACTTCGGGCAAAACTCAAAACTTTCACCACGCAAACATTCTCTAACAAAATTCGAAACTGATCTTACCACAAACCCGCTTACTTGAGTTTCTGTATAAACATGCCAGTCACGAGGAAATAATTATAGTAAACTAAATGAATATAACAGCGTGATAAACTGCGTTAAAGATACTATTTACCTCGTCATTATCTAATCAAAAATGCGAACGGGTGACTTTTGAGGGAAATTCAAATATGAAGATTAGGATGCTTCACTCGGATGAATTTAGAAACAAAAATCTAAATCAACTTCATTCAACATGAACGAATTTCACAGTAGTAATCAAATCATTTTGAAAAAAAAACATACACAAACTTGGCTTTACATGATAAGGGCAAGATCATGGATATAATTGCATTGTCTTCAAACCAAACCAAACATAGTCCAGACGCCATACTTAGGTTTTATAAGTCGTTGGGCAAAATTAAAATTATTTTATATATGTTTGATAGGCCGGCGTACAGAGCATGTTATCCATTATAATATTCTGGGTCTAGTCGTAAGAACCTATCCTACAGAAATTAAAATACAAAAACTGTCCTGAACTAAGACAAGTGAGGAGAGACCTATTCCATGATGAAGGTGATTCGCACTACTACTACTACTACTACTACTACTACTACTGCACCTACTACTTCTACTACTAGCTAAAATGAGAAGAAAATGACGAAGAAGAAGAAGGCGAACAAGGAGATGAATAAAAATAGAAAGAAAGACAGAAATAAAGAAAGAAGGATAGAAAGTATGAAAGAAAAAAAGAAAGAAGGAAAGAGAGAAGGGAAGAAAGAAAGGAAGAAAGAAAGAAAGAAAGAAAGAAAGAAAGAAAGAAAGAAAGAAAGAAAGAAAGAAAGGAAGAAAGAACCAAAACCGCCCTAACACACCAACACATTCATGTCACACAAAGGGTAATTGCGTTCTACTTTACCTTTAACCTTTCAACTTGAAAGCTCACCTGGGTACGAACAATCTGTTGGGTGCCGTAGGCTGCGTTTGGTTGTGCCGGGTGCTGTGGATTACCGGAATAGGAGGGTGGAGCTGTTTGTTGTTGTTGTTGTTGTTCTTGTTCTTGTTCATGTTCTTGTTCTTGTTCTTGTTCTTTTGGAACGTCCGCTCCTACAGAACCGTTGTCGTGTAGTTCCACAATACGTTCTTCTTCAAATATGGTGCAAAAAATGAGATCATTACATTATCATTATTATTTCCGTATTGAGCAACTTTGAGATCAACAGACAGCAATGTCTTTTTACACATGCAACTGATTAAAGCAAAGACAATATTAGGAAATAAAATATTTCAAAAAATATGACCTAAATTCTAGAAGAAAACTGATTTCGAGCTTTAAGTTTATACATGTATGTCTTTTTAAGTCACAGAATAAACCGAAACTTCGACCAGGTCGATTTCATCCGCTTTTCAGTTGGTGCTGTGAAATACATACGCCCTTTTGTCAAATTAGGGCGGTAAATAATGTTTCTTTTGGTACTTGGTGGTTCGTATTTCATTATTTCATACACAATTAATGTTTTCAAAGACAGCAATATTTTCAATACAACCCATAGAGACTTTCCTTACCTACAAATAGTTGTGTGTCTTGATACGAGACTAAGTTGAACATCATTGTAATATATGAAAATACCAATATTTATAAAGCGCCTTTTCAAATTGATTTAAAGCGCTTACCTTTACGCAAATACAACAAAATACACGAATATACATATAAAATTTAAAGAAAAAAAGATTAAAATCAAACTTGATATAATCACTGGAAAATTTTACTGTTGGAACAGATGATTTTTTAATTGGTCAGTGGTAACTGCTTACTGGAAGTTTTGTCGGAGACTGTTCCAGGATTTTGGTGCTGTAAAAGTGAAGGTACGATGTCTAACATCGTAATTATCTTGATAACACTTTCATTGGATTGTTTTCACTTCAGACCTAGTTGTATGGCCTCTGTTTGAAACATATACAAAAATGGTCCAATTGGAAATTATTTTTTTAATATATGAAAATATTATACAACCGAGTCAGAGTGGGTATTGTCATAAAGCTCAAACACCATACCTTTCAGTACAATTTCTTTCATTTCATTTGGTTACGTCAGTTTTGAGATATATTGAATTTTCTGCAATGACGCAAAATCGCTTTTGTCCCCCTATATGAATGTAGATCTTGCACGTTGTTTAAACAATCTTTTGACAAAGCACCATCAAAGGGTGAAGGGATTATCGTAAAATGGTTCAGTGATCATTACAAATATATTCAAAACACCTTGAAGTTGTTTTCGTTCTATTATTTCTATAAGAAAGAGTAAACCATATACATTAACAAAGGAGATGTACACTTGCGGTGCAACATAAAAGCAGTGTGAATGTTCAATTACGGGATGGCCGCACAGCAGCGGCCTATACTTTACTCCTAAGGAGTTAGAGTTTATGGCCTTTCAACATCAAGAATCACAAAGTATAACATATTCTATCGACAAGAAATGTTTATGTGGGTTCTTTCATTATTGTCGTAATTTAAGTTGTTAATTAGTTTTGATAATAATAAACACATTCATAATATCTTGTATTATTATTCTGTTTTGAAGTGTCATTGTTGATTTTTCACCATCAACACGAAAAGTGGCACAAACGCGATTTTGCCTGACTGCACAAAAGTAATCATAACTTTTGATTTTCAAAAGTAAGTTAGATGAAATTAACTTTATCAGAAAGAAAATTTATTCTGCTTTAATATAATTCCAAATACACATACCTTTTGAGAAAAGAAATTACCTTAAATAATTTTCTCCCGATTGGACCATTTTTGGGGGACACACTGTATACTTAGATAAAATTTGATAATTAAATAAATAATAGCAAATACAAAAATGAGTATGAGTTAAATGATAATATTAATATGAGATGACTATGGTAGCACAAAGTAAAACTTGAAGACTCAATTAAAAGAAGTGGTTTTGTAGTGTAGTGTATAAACACCCCCCACGCACTTTATATTATACGGCATAATTGTCAGTAGGTGCAGATTCCAGCATGTCCAGAAATAATAAATAGAACAAAAACGAGAAAGAAAACAGCACAAAACCAAATAAATAATACGAAATAAAGTAGTAACAGTAGCCAATTAATATTTTTTTATTCTTATTGCACTTTTTCACGATTCATGTATTAAAGCTAGAATAGAGATATCATACCTTCAGACATGACAAACAGCTTTGACTCCAAATTCCACAAGCCAAAACCAAATGTAAGTGGCTACGCAAAATCAGTAATTGCCCCACGTTGTAGCAGACGAAAAGAGTAATGCAACGTTTCGGATGCACCTAGTCTTTTACAGCAATTCCGAGGGTTAACAGCACCCGAGAACGCCACTCAGATTGGTTGGCATCGCGCTGATGCTGCTATTGTTTGGAGAGTTATTTCTGCTGCTATTTTCTATCGCGAGATTTACTTTCATTTTACCACGGGCACCGGTTGAAATTCCAAAGTTACTAAAGTAGATAAAGCGAGTTTTGCAATTCAACTCATCGCACACTCACGCATACACAAACACACACAAACACACACAAACACACATACACACACATGTTTACACAAATAGTTCAAAATTTGAAGAAAATAATGTCTTCGTGCAGTAGTATACAAAAAAAGTAGAATCAGGGAGCCATACGACAAAAACATATTTACTCCACAAACGCTTTCGTTTATTAATTTAATTGACTTAACCTCAATAATAAACTAAAACTCTTGTGAAGTATTTTTAAACCAAAAAATATAATTTTGACAAAATAATTCGGCGGTGTGTTTCTACACTGATTGACTACCTACTGTCTGACTGTGTCAAAATAAGAATGATCTCTTATGAATAAATGACCGCACTGTAAAGATTTTGTCCATCACTTGCATACCTCAAAAGAAACTCTCAACCCACTAAGCTAAAATGATTAATTATGTCGATTTCACATCTCCATCTCTCACAAAAGCCTTGTGCCAGAAAGTAAAGTGTCAAGTTTCGTTAAAATAATTGCAGATAAAATTCAAAGACGTAACGTGCCCACTGAATTTCGGTTTAAGCTGTTAAACAATTCTTACTGCCCGACACTGGCGTATAGTGAGCAGGATGAACCACAATTGATTAAGGGGGGGGGCGGTGTCCAAGACCAAGAGTGGCCCCCTAATGTATTGTCCTTAATCCGTCCTCGTTATGCTTGTGCTGCGCGACCTGACCATGCTGACAAAGCTTACAAAGTTAACAAATCACACCCATACAGTAATTTGGAAGATTGTCAAGCAATTCGCTGCAGTTGGAGTCAATCAAATTCAAAATTATTACTTAAAGCGATAATCATCGGAGAACGAGAACTAGACTACATTACACAATACAATTTTAGCAACGGCACAATTTCAAACGATTTATCATTTATGTTTCAAAAACTTTACAACGTATGAATCGCAAAATTTTCAACCATGCTTTTTTTCGTGTACTTATTAAAAGTTGGATAAAAATGTGAATAAAATCGGTATGATTTGCAAATAAAAAGATGGCTTTCAAGACAAATTGTCACTCTACAAAAGCCATAAAAGCCATTTGTAGGGTGTCTGTGAAAAGAAATTTCGACAAAATTTGTTTCTGGTACTTGTTAAAGGGCTATTTACTGTTTTATTATCCAACTTTTATCCGCTTCGCACCTATCCTGACACTTTTCATGTTTTCTACGGTTGAGTATTAGCACCATTTTAGGGAAAAGAGCTATGTGGTATTACTATTATTATTATCATCATCGTCGTCGTCATCATCATCATCATCATCATCATTATTATCATCATCATTATTATCATCATCATTATAATTATTATCATCGCCATCATCATCATCATCATCATCACCATCGTCATCTTCTTCACCACTATTGCGTTGTGTCGTTGATAGGGGAATATGTGACCCAGTTAATTCCTTTTCCATTTGTAATTTGTCTATCGTTGACAAGTTTCAAGTGATTACGAGGATGATTCTAGGGGAATCGTTCGAAATCCACCCCCCCCCCCAAGAAAAACAACTTATAAACAAACAAACACATTGATTTCAGTGTTTCACTATGAGTATGGTTCAATATCGCTTTTGACAAACATGAGTAAATACATATATAATAAAGAATCATAAAAACAGTGATTGTCACGTACAGTACTGGTCACAATTAACCTACCTTGCGCAACGCGTGTATTACGCACGAGATACACAAAGGTATCTATTATAATAAAGAAACATTGATATATTGTAGCTGCTATGCAACATATAATTAGCTGCGCTGGTTCAGAGCCCCCTTTTACTTTTAGACATAAAATGTACATTTACATTATCATACCTGAACAGATATGAATTTAACCTGGATTTGAAAACATTTATGGGAGGTGAGCGATGAATTCCAATTTGTAAGCTATTTCATAATTTTGGGTCAGCAATGGCAAATACATGTTCCCCGAGAGTGATTTTTTTGTTTTGGCATGGGGAATTTAAAACATTGCATCTGTGGAACTGCGCAGGCTATGACAGTGTGATTAGACTATGAGTTGAAGTAGTTCTGTTATGTGACTAGCAGCATGACCACTTAAGCATTTGTATACAATCAATAACATTTTGAAGGAAATTCTTTGATGAACCGGCAACTTGCATTGAGTAACACGATTACCCCCAGTGCGAAATATTACCAACACGAATACGAGATATCACAAACCTTGATCAATTCAAAAGAAGACGCAGACAATTGTACATCTCGAAAGCTCATTGCAAAGTAATTTACCACACCGTACACACAGCGAGTGTGCGTACACGGTGAAAACTATGTTTAGAGAGTAAACGGTTTTTTCTGAACATATTTCTCAGTTGCAGTCAATTTATTTGTAATTTTTTTCTTGGTAAAATATGTAAACTTTTAAACACTAGAAGAATAGTTGGATATCCAAAGTGAACCCAATATAAATATTGCATACAAAATGCCCAATGAAAACGCGTGTTATCATACTAAACGTACATCTTAATGCCCCAAAACTCAGAGATAAAATTATACATATAAAAAATATAGTAAAAATATGTATCCTTTAAAACATTAGAAGAATAGTTAGATGTCCAAAGTGAACCCATTATTAATATTGCATACGAAATACCCAATGAAAACTCGTGATATCATACTGAATGTACATATTAATGCCCCAAATCTCAGAGAAAAAAAATATATATAAACTTGAAACATCGTTCTATTAGAAATCATGTATAAAACAACCTCATATTATACTAAACGTACATCTTAACGCCCAAAAACTCAGAGATAAAATTATACATGTAAAAATATTGTAAACATATGTAACCTTTTAAACATTAGAAGAATAGTTAGATGTCCAAAGTGAACCCATTATTAATATTGCATACGAAATACCCAATGAAAACTCGTGTTATCACACTTAACGTATATATTAATGCCCCAAAATTCAGAGATAAAATATATATAAACTTGAAATATCGTTTCATTAGCAATCATGTGTAAAACAATCTTATGTTATATTAAAAAAAAATCTTCATAACTACCAAGTACCAACTACGACACGTGCATGTATGTTACAATATTCACTAAGAATAAGCTCCCCGTGCAAACTATAAAAAAAATACTGATAAAACGTCTGTCCAAAGATAAATTTAATATACCCAAACGCCACTACAAATAACACACCTCAGTGTTATTCCATTATAGACCAATTTCGACCAACAACTAGCGAGAAGATACAATGTGTCTATAAATGCCTCGCTTCTTAAACATAATAACATTTACTCTAGTAACACATACCGTAGGTATGTTATCATTCTGTAATACTAATATTTCTGGAAAAAGGGAAGCAAATGCAGTGACAAGAAAAGAAATAGTAAGATTATCTTTCGCTTCAAAATAAAGTACAAAGTGAAATATTCGGTGAGTTCAATCATGACAAACTACTGCAGAAACTTTGGCAAATACAGAGTACCGAAGTGTGAATCCTAATCGGTAGCAGACCCCACATCCATTCATTTATCGCATGCCCATATTTTTTCAATATTTCTGCTAACACCAGCTTTGTACGAATGACTACAGTGACCCTATAATGTTAATATTGTATACAGAAATGCCCAATCAAAACTCGTGTTTTCATATGAAAAAAAAATCCTCTGATTAAAGCCAAATATACATCTTAATGCCCCTAAAACTCAGCGATAACAATGAATAATGAAAACTACCAAATTCATGCACACTAAATATGCGTATTATGTTATAATGTTTACCTACAAAAAAAGTTCCTCAAGAAAATACGTAGAAACTTCTGTCCAAAGGTAAATTTGATATGCCGAATATAACATAGCGCAGTCTTAATCCATTTTAGAACAATTTTGACCAACAACTAGCAACAGAAATATAACAAAGCGTGTATAAATATTTCAATTCTTAAACATAACACGTTTGCTCTATTAACACACACATAATATGTAATTTGTTTCTGTATTTGTATGAAAAATTGCCAAATTTTAGACAAATGAGAAAATGCAATGGCGAGCATTGATACGATCAATCATGTCAAACTACGGCAACTTTGGGAAATACGGATTCACTCCATTTCAACCGAAATTAGTATTTACATTTATAGATTTACTGCCTACTTACCTAGCGAAAGTATGAAATTTGAAGCCAATTTACACGGGCAGGTATAAAATATCTTGGGTGTTACGTCTATTTTTTCATATGCGCGTGTACAAGTTCGGCTAAAGGAATGCATTTTCTCACAATTTACCAAAGTGGAGTTCATCCGTTTTGCGATCAAACTCATCATTTTCTCTTTCCTCCAGTCCAATAGTTCCGCACAAGGTTTAAGGCTGTGTCACACTGCGCCGTCTTACGATTCCGTCTGCCTCGGTCTAAAATATTTACCACAGACGGTGTCAGACGGTGGCAAATGGAATACAATAGAATGAAACAGAACGGAAAAGCACGGTCTGTCAACGTCTAGATACGTTTGAATCCAGTTGAAAAACGAATTAAAAAGTCCAATAACCGTTTAATAAACGTACGCGTTCGTTTTTCAGACGGAATCGTTAGACGGCACAGTGTGACAGTAGCTTTAGAGACATTGCGCCTTTGATAAGGCGAGTTTGACCAACATGGTTTCACCGAGTTACAACATGGCGCCTTTTTTTTTGCGTGATCACGAGGTCCCATGTATAGGTTATGGGGCTTTGACCAAAAACGATCTAGAAAAAAAAACAGTTCCGTAGTCTCTAGATAAGTATTTAAAAATAACATCCACAAATTGATTTAGATGAAGCTGCTGATGAGAAAAAACGCTTGTTCTCCAAATTATATTTGTGCGTTGAAAACATAATGATAACTAATGAGTGAGGTAAGTTCCTTAGTCCCATTCGTAGAAGGCATCATAGCGATGTAGCGATTTCACAGACACGAACGTTACTCAATACATTGGTCTTTACAGCTATATGCTAGTAATATTCATGAATAAGGCATGTGGATCTATATTTATGCATCTCGAAATGTACTGGTGAAGGTATTCTTTTGAATGAATTTAACAGAAATCATTCATACAGTCATCCATTATAATAAAATGGTTGCTCTCTCACCAATGTTCCTATTCAGTTTTCAAACATCTTTGGATTCAAAGAAGCATTGGGACTATACAGGGTGTCAAGCACTCCTTAGTTTGCGAACGAGGATATGACGGAGTGATATTCCAGCAACGTTATTTATTTTTGCATACTGGAAAGTCTCCAGTAGTTTGTACACTGATAAAATGTACTTGGTCACGACATTATAAACAACCCTCATAGATAATCATTTTTTTCGAAAACGTGCAAATTGTTTTGGCGAACAAAATCGTGCAATAGGATTTTAGTAATATCTGGATAATTAACACTGGAAATTTTACCAATGATGACACTACAAAAAAGTCAGGATATGCTGCCTTGCCCTACAGTCCAGTAGAATCATGCTTGAAACCAAGTTGACCTAACTCTCCTTATTTACGTTCTGTTCGCGTGATTTCAAAGGCGCCCTCTCTGTTTCACACTTGGACTCGTCAGTTTTAGTTTTCATGTCCGCGGGAGGGCGTGGTTGCAATTCCATCTGGTCGTGGGTTTTGGTCTCGTCCGTGGGCACTACTTGTAGAACACTGAAAAGAAATATTGGTGGAATCAGGAAGAAATTCTCCAATACAAAAATGCCATGACCGATTTGCTCGCCTGATGTGAACCTCATACAACATGCATGGGATGTCTCAGGCCAATTTACCATCACCGCTAACACATGGGGAAAACTCTTTATTTTTGTGTACAAAGTAATGAGTGGTTGTTTTCATGCAGTCGTGGCACAAGAATGTGCTCTGAAATTCACCTTCCTAAACAAAATCATACTGAATATTGTTCCAAATGGATAGTTTACCAATGACCTCAACATATATAAGTACTTGAAAATGAAGAACTCATTGCTTCAATTTCATTTTTTAATTTTACAAAATTTCTGCCCAGTGTCCTGAAAAAAATTCTGTCCAGTTTTGGTGGGACTTGATCATTCAATCCAGACAGTGCAAATTGTGTTTGTTTGTTTGTTTGTTTGTTTTCCAGTAGAGGGCGTATGTGGTCCGAATAGCTCTGCTTACGACCACATACATAGTAGGTGTGTCACCGCTGATGATATTAAACTTGGAGGAGGTGCTCTGAGAGAAAAAATGGGATGCTACATTGCTACTGGTGTCGTCAACAGCAAGGCTGCCACTCGTAGGGGAAATCCCCTACCGTAGGGGATTTTGTCCCTGCGTAGGTTGTAGGGGATACCTACGGGGGAAATGACCTTCCGTAGGGGAAACGTAGGGGGTTTTGATGATTTTATAGGGGATGTAGGGGGTTTTTGACAATTTTCAGAAATTGTGATCAATATTTTGCATTTCTAAGGTTATTTTTAAGGGAAAAACATACCTTCGTAGAAGAAAAGTCGACTTTGTAGGAGAAAACATAGGTTCGTATGGGAAAATATGGTTAATTAGGCGTAGGGGAAAAGTGGTGTCCGTAGGGGAAAATACGCATGCGGCGTAGGGGGAAATCAAATTTTGAGTGGCAGCCCTGGTCAACAGGCTGAGGCCACGATGACTGCGCGTGCTGATTTGGTAAACTGATGTAAGTTAAAATAAAATGTGCCTTTATTTTGGGGGTTACCAGCTACCTGCATTCCATATCCAAATTGTGGAAATTATCAAAATCGGATGAATACAGTGCTACGTCATACATCACAAACAAATCCTGCAAATATTGTTTTTTTTTTGAATGTATTCTACCATTATTCTGACTTCTAATTTAATCTAAGTAAGTATGACAAAAACGCATATCTGAATTGTCAGATTCATTATTACACT
>JZLH01S0626516.1:0-13376 GCA_001188425.1 Eucidaris tribuloides | reverse complement strand
TGGCCTGGGAAAAGAGTAAGTCACACGTAGACTAGTTTTATTTTTGCGAAATGATCGACTACCACTGAACAGCTCCGTTCAACAAACGCTGCAAATAAAGGCAGGAAAGTATAGGCTACCGATAGCATGGACCTCGAGTAGTAGGTCCATGATATCAGTACTTCGCCAACGCTATATGCGTGATAAACGCGATCAATAAAACGCCTGTTGCGAAAGTCTAGTTTTGAATCCGTCGTTTCACAATTTCGAAAGTTACGCACTAATTATGTATTCACAGTAGTATTTCTCAGATTGTCATGGTTGAATTTTGTTGATTTGTTGCACTTTACAAATTCAACTATTCAGCTGACGATTTGCCAGTTTGCAAGAAACTTCATGGTTTATTTTTCTCGAATCAAATTTTTATTTGCCTCGTATCGCAACGCCAAAATTTTTCGCCGTGCCTTTTACACGGAGGGCAGCGCATTGCATGATGGGCTACAGTGATTTAAATATTCATGATAGCCTTTTCTGGCTATTTTGGAAAGCGCTGAAAATGGCTATTACGCCTGACTGAAGAAGGGGAAGCGGTTTTCAATAGAACGAAGCACATGATCAAGTAAGTGGCAGTGCATAAAAAAGGATGAATGACAGCGGTCTTTGGGCTGGCGGTGCCAGGTATGCACATCAGATTGCAGAGAGAGACCGGCGGGTGTTGGGCTGGCATTATCGGTTGGCCTACAAAATTTGTAAGTTAGGTATTGGCTTTCTATTAACATTGCTTTTACTTTGGTCAGTTTGGATTTGACCTGGGGGGGAGTTTCATTTTGACAATCGCCCGCACCATAACGTAGATCTAACGATCTACCTACGGCTACGCTACAACTACGGCCGTTCGTATCACTATCGACTAACGTTACGTAAGGCCTGGCCGAAGCCGCGCCGCCGAACGGAACGTAACTTAGATCTATAAACGACGTTAACAACGGTTAGCTAGCTAGCTGTGTCTGAGCTGTGTGGGGTGCGGCGGCCGCGCCTAACCAAGTTAGGCATGACGTTAGGCTAGCGTTACGTAAATTGTGCATATTGCTTTAGATTATATCGTTGGGTTTTGTCCGTGAATGTGTAATTTTGTAATTTGCACAAAGTCGGGAGGTTTATTTTTTGCAGACAAAAAATACTAACGTTAGTATGATCTAACGTTGACTAACAGTAACGGTAACAAGTAACATGGATCTAACTTAACTTAGACCTAACCAGGCTAACGTTAGATCTAACTGTAATGTTACGAATGTTACACATTGCATATACTACTATAGCTTCGCCTACTCGACGGGATAAACAAAGGACTTGGATGACGAGTAGACAGATTACTGTAACTCTAACAAGATCAATTTACGTTGTCATGGATAAACAAAGCAGGCTGAAGCAATTATTAGAGTCTATGTTGCAAGGTAAAGACAAGTCAAAGTTGATTCTAACTGCAAAGGTTAGTAATAGTAGATTATTTGCTTGCCTTGTGTGGATTGTGCAGTCTAGTCTATAGTCGAGTGTAAATGTGTCATGGAGTATTTTGGCCAAAATGGTGTAAACTGAAACTGAAGTGAAAGAACCGAGTTGGTTCATTGAAAAGAACAACGTTTGAGGTCTTGTGCAAATGAATGGCCAATTTGGTTCAAATAACACATATCCCTATGGGAAAATAATGAATAGGCCGATACCAGCTAACCCATAGTGCCTACTGAGCATGTGCAGAAGGCAGATTAATGGCATTTGTGGAATGTTATACCCAGGAATTGACTTAGACCACGGTCTAACTAAACTTGTCTTTGTGAATACAAAACAATTTAGACAGGGTGTCTAAGATAAACCCGGGTCTAACTAAACCCAGGTTTTAGTTAGACCCGGGTTTAACTAACCTTGCTTCGAGAATACTGGCCAATAGGTATACTAAAAGAATAAACAATCCACCCCAACACACACAAACAGACAACACACTGACAGCACATACACAGAACACACAAACACACAAACACACACATGCAGAGGCATACACAAAAACACACACCCATTCACAAGCATTAACACACAATTACACTCAAACACACACACACACAAACAATACACGGAAACATACAACCGCGCACAAAACTTAATTTGTATACTAAGAGATTAAACCTTCCACCCCAACACTCACACAGACAACACACTGACAGCACACACACAGAACACACAAACACACACATGCAGAGGCACGCACACAAACAAACACACACATTCACAAGCATAAACACACAATTACACTCAAACAAACACAAGCAACACACACAGAAACATACAGCCACACACGCACGCACACACACACACACACACACACACACACACACATACACATACACACAATTACACAGAAACTCATTACTCATACGCACACAATGAAACCGCAAGAATGCACGAATATCACATACAGACAAATAACAATAAATTATGCATACAACTCAACTCAGATTATTTTGTTGTATACAAATGGCCCAGTGTGATGATTTCAGATTATAGAAAAAAGTCAAAAGATATTGATCAAAAGATAAAAATAAATGGGGATTGAGAGGGAGAGAAAACATTTAAATTTACTGTTTCATGATACATAATAGAATTGCGGATATTTCACGATGGAAATGACATTGTACATACTCATATTAGAAATTATGAATTTAATTGATTCAATTCAATTAAACTGGAAAAGTAAAGAGTAAAGAGTAAATGTGTACACACAATACATAAATGAAAATGACGTTGTACATAATCAAATTTACAAATATGAATTAGATTGATTCAATTAAATTAAACCGAAAAGTATGAAGTGCATGTGTATACACTATAAATAGGCGGAAATGGTATTACACCAAATCATGTTTACAAGTTAAATTGATGCAGTTAAATTAAACTGAAAAGTTTAAAGTACAAGTGCAAACATTATAAATGAATGCATGTGATTTGAGAACTGACTTGTAAACATGACTAATCAAATCTTGGTATTAACACAGTTGATATGGATACGATAACAATAATTCAAAGTATCGGAAACAATGAGGCGATTTAATAGTACTTATTCAATGTTATTTAAAAGGAAATTCAAAAAAATAGACGTCTCACGGTACACATGCATTCATTGTCCTATTTGCATTTGTTGAAACATTCAAGTATTAATAATTAACAGTTCAATGTGCGAACAACATACACATAATTAACCTTGAATTACTCATTTAGCAATTTTACAATGTATGGTAAAGCGCTACATTGGAACCTGGTAGTTCTACACGGAAATTGCCTGTATTTGTTCCGTCTTCTCAATGAATAGTTTGTATTTCGTTTGACCGGCAACCACTCTTTACACAGTGGATTCCTTTCAAGTGATTTTGCAAAATCCAAACGAGGGATGCCAGGGTGATTTCCAGAAGGTAATAAACACTGTCAAATAGTCGAGTATTATATCCGTCATTGTAAGCTTGTTGATACCTGGTTGGTCAATTGCGCATCATGTGATTAATGATATTCCAACCAGTTCCATGGAGGTGTCGCCCTTGTGACGTCAATTCAGAAATAGTCGACTATCTGGTTTTGACGTCACACATAATGACGTCAAAACCCAAATAGTCGATTCACGGCTTGTAACAAAAGCCAGAAAATAACACCCCACGTTAACAATTTGTCGCAATTGTGTCTTAATAAACTTTTAAAAATGTTTAATTGCTCCGTTTTGCCATTTCATCAAGAAAATCTAACTAAACGTGTTTTGTAAAGGACGACAAATTTTTGTGGAGGAAGTATGTGTACAGTTTTAATGTACAGTACGCTATTTTTTTCCGTGCTCGTCTAAATTTCAACCAGAGACTCTCGTATCATTATATATTTGTATAATATACAGTTTTACATAATTAATTAATACGTATAGAGTGGCGTTTCTAGGAAATGCAGCGCCCGGGGCAAGTGCAAAAATTGCGCCCCTTCCAAAATCTTAAACAGGGGGCAAGCGCCGAAATCGCGCCCCTTCCAGCAGCTGCTACCTTTGAAAAGTGTCGAAATCGCGCCCTTTCCAACTTTTTTTTTTTTTGCTGGTAGCTTCTAAGGATGTTCGTGAAATTAATATTTTAATGTTTTTTCTCCCCTTTTTTTCTTCCCGTTTCTTCCCTTTTTCTTTATTTTCCCTTGTTTTTCTTCTAACTTTTACCTTTTTTGCGCCCCCTGAAAGTGGCGCCCGGGGCACATGCCCCCCTTGCCTCCCGCTAGATACGCCACTGTACGTATATAATGGTACCCGAGCTTAATGAAAAGATTTTTTATCAACTTCATTTTGCAAAGTAAAGATATCCAAATTTTATCGTCAGTTGCGGATCATAAAAAGAATGCATCGTGGGATAGATTAAGATAGTAGAAAGTTGAAGAAATTAAACAATCAAAATAAAATTGAAATAAATACACGTTTGGTTTTATTTATCTAATCATTATAATCGAGCACATTTTTTCATTTGTCTGTCCTTCCACATTATGTGTAATCCAATCCAACGGAATCGTGCGGAGAAAATCGATAGCAAGGGCGGCCAATGCTATGTGAATGTCCAGTTTCTCATCATCGTGGCGTCCGTTGGCGCTAGTTCAGGACTACTTTAAAACTGATTTTGTCGACTATGAAATGTCCTTACAACGTAGGCTAATTACATATTCGAACACCTTCCTATTTCCAACTTTGTTGATTTCTCTTTCTATATTTCTTTCCTTTTCGTTAATTCTTCGTTTTCTTTATATTCTTGTCCTCCTTTTACAGACTGCTTCATGCATTTGATGACTGCGGTTGAATGGCAATGTGCATCCTTACACACTCCTCTAATATCTTCGCCTAATACGCGCCTTGACTCACGCTCTGAAGTGGAATTCCGATTGTGTTAATTTTTGAAACGTTTCTCTCTTTGCTTTTACTATCCTTACTGGTTCTTTTCCCTTTGCTCCTTCGCTTTTTGTTTTATCCTTTTCCTCTACTCTCTTCTTACTAATCTTATTATTATATATTTTTTTTTTTTTGGGGGGGGGGAGGGGTGATGTGGTGCGAAACAATACGGCAACGAAACAATGAAATAGTAGTAACTACTATATTATCCAATTCTTGTCCTTTCGTCGTTTACTAGTAGATATGCCGCTTTGAAATAGCGTTTACTGTCACACCCATATATATATATATATATATATATATATATATTTACATTGGAGCCCTGATATTTTTAGCGACATAAAAATCAAGGGATAAGTACTATTTCCCCTTTGTCTTTACTTGTTTCCGTTTTACAGCTAAGCACGTAATTTAAGTAAACATAACACGCCTATTAAAATTGTATCAATCTCGTGAATGTCTTGTTTCTGGATTCGTACAATGAATACTTCATACTTTGCGATATCCATATGCAAGTTACTTCTTAGTCGATAATAAATTCAGAGTAGGCGAAGAAGGGTTCTACTTGGGTTTTAATAACAACTAATGTTTTAGATGAAATAAAATCACATATAACTCATGTTACATAAACAAAAATCTATTTAAATTCCACTTGTGGTTCAACAGCAGAGTTGATATTTTCCACTCTGGTAAATCTGAATGGCTTACGGTGTGTGATAATATTTGGAATATTCACGACGCCGAAGTTGTGAATTGGATGATGGGAACGACATTGCTGTGTGTGCACATAGCAATGCAGCCTTTGGGCAGGGCACATCAAACTTTGTCTATGGTAATGTGCTATGCACCGGATCAGCGAGCGACGTCCGTTACTGTGGCGATACGCAATTGAAATGTGCCCACACCGAGGATGCTGGGGTGATTTGCGGAGGTAATAAACTTTGTTGTAAATTTGGATATAATCCAGTGAAATTTACTAATATCAGTTTGCCCCGATGTAACCGTATTACCTTTCTGTGTGTGACAATAGTCACTAAATAATCATTGTCACGAGTGTGTTACTCAGTTACACAAGATTCAAAATAAAAAGGCCCTGAAGTGGAAAATCTTTAATTGGATGTTAGCCATTTTTGACAGGGTATCACTGCGATTGATAACTCTACATATTTAGATTTCAATGCAGTCAAAGATAATATAATGGCATTAGCGCCAGCATCTTCTTTTCAGACAAGCTAAAACAGATTTTTGGTGGGAAATCCTTATCACTTCTGACTATGAAGCATCGCATTTTTGCGATATTGGAATTGAACACTTTAAGCCGATATGCGTTTTTTGTTGTTGTTGGTGCTTTGCGGTCTTTTTGACGTATTGTATTACATAACGTTAAGGGGAAGTATGTTAGCTGTCAGCTGTCAAATTTTGGCTGTTCGGGTGGTAAGTCTTGCCGCCTTCTCTAACAAATGGACTCGTTCAATTTATATTAAAGGGAAAACAATATATATTACGGTGATATTCAAGGTTAGTGACATGATTGGGAACACTTTATAATGCCTCAAGAACCAAATGAGTTGAAAAATATACCAGCTATACATCAGCTGGAGTGGATCTCTAACGGGAAGGATTTGTCTGTAATTTGTTTACGAGAATCGAGCATGAACATACTAGTATTTTAATTTTATCGGGGCACAATAAAAAAGGACCCATATATAACCACACAGCAGGTTTGCCTGCCTTGAGGTATATTGACATTAATTATTTTAGAATGAGTCAACATTTGACCACAAGATTTTCACAAGAGAATCCTTGCATAGTTTACTTGATTCTAGGTTAATTTCAGCCCAAGTTGAGGACTACCCCCAATCATGTCATTTAACTTTAAGCTTTTACCGATTTGGTGTAAATTGACAAAATGACTTCCGAGTGCTCACGCTTGAGTGATTTCGGAAAATGGCGTACAGATGGGGAAGGGATTGGGGGGTTGGGGTGCGCTTCAGCCCCAAAGGAAATTTTATGATGGGTCAGAGAGGCTTATATTAATACATGTATTTTTTGTTTCATTCATTAATTGATGTAGATTTCGCATTTTTTTTATTTCATAAATAACCTGTCACCACGATGCCCTGATAAAGTTGCACGCCCAAATGGAATGAAATTGCCAAATATCATTACTATGACATAAAGTATGAAAGTGAAGTATCCTAAAAATAAAAAAAATTATGACCTTCACATGTTGCGAAAGTTTGCATATCTTTATTTTTCTCCCAAAGTATGTTTTTTCCATGTTTATGTTTCAAAAGATGTGCGACTTTATCAGGGTATCTTGGTGACAGGTCACATATGTTCATAACTGTTACTATCTATAGAATCGATATTTTTCACTATCATTTTTACCGCTGTGACTGTTCATTATACGAGCTAAATACTGAGTACAACAACATTAGGGATATGCTTTTATGTGTACACAGTCACTAAAATGTTCCATAGTCACTTACTTTACTTACTCCTTCTGCCAGTACCGCATATCTAGTTCTTATCTCCACAGTATATCTGTCTTTCAGTTCAGGGTCTGTTGCTAATTTTGACCAATCATAATATATAACTTGTCTTTAGTTTTCCTATTATTTCTTAGAAAAGACGAACTTTTGCTGACACAATCCTATAATCATAGGATTGCTGTTACAATGAAAGAAATTGATGGATTTGAACTATATAATGTGCCCATGGATACGACTTTGAAATTAAAGTACACAGGCGCAAATCGCCGTGAAAATGCTAGGAATTTGTTTAAGGGGAATTCCTCTGAGAAAACGCTGGTCAACAGTACATTTCCTGAAGATCATCAATTCAGAAATAATTGTTCTATCATAGAATGTTGATCCCAATCATCTCTAATTAATCTCTGATTTATAACGAATTTTCAAAGTTGATGCTTTTAACATTATTCCCCATGGAGCTGGAATTAGCTGTGTGCAACCTGTACACCCCCATTTATAGTGACGGCCCTGCTGAAATCACTACCTACAATCATGCTTGAGGTTCAAGAGCAGAGTTGATATTTTTCATAGTGGTGTCAATGAATGGAACGCATTGTGTGATAATAGCCGGAATATTAACAACGCCAAAATTGTGAATTGAATTTTGGGTACCAACAGATCTGTGACAACACGTGGCAATGCAGCCAATGGGCACAGTAGTGGATACTTTTACAACCACGTTTTATGTAAAGGATCAGAGAGTGACATCCGTTACTGTGGCTATATAGCCGAGTTCACATGTTCCCATTCCGAGGATGCCAGGGTGATTTGCAGAAGGTAATAAACCATGGTGCCTAATTTGTCTTGAATCCAGTAACCATTAAACTCATACTACTACTACTACTACTACTACTACTACTACTACTACTACTATTATTATTATTACTACTACTACTACTACTACTACTACTACTTCTTAGAGAACTCCATTGGTTGCCAATACGTCAAAGAATCTCCTTCAAAATTTTGTTAATTGTGTATAAATCCTTATGTGGCCAGGCTCCTAGTTACATAACAGATATGCTTCAACGCAAAGTCCAGTCTCACAGTCATAGCCTGCGCAGTTCCACAGATACATTGTTACTTCAAATTCCCCATGGCAAAACCAAAATCACTCTCGGGGACCGTGCATTTGCCATTGCCGCCCCAAAACTTTGGAATAGCTTGCCTATAGAAATTCGTAGCTCACCCTCCTTAAATGTCTTCAAATGTAAGTTAAAATCATATTTGTTTTGTTAATATATACACATGTACATGTATTTTGCATAGAATTAAGTAAACAGGAGTTCAGAACCAGTGCAGCTGAATATATACAGATAGTAGCTGCGCTATAAAAATTTATGTTTATTATTATTACTACTACTACTACTACTATTACTACTACTACTACTACTACTACTACTACTACTGCTGCTACTACTACTACTACTACTACCACTACTACTTGTATCATTTCATGGTGGATCCGCTGGTTACGCCGATTACCAGTAATTCTAAATGAAATGTTTTTATTGAAATATGACTATTCATTATGCGCTAGATGAATTATTGTATGTCTAATTGTTGTGCACTGAGAAAGCTTAGATGATTGCTTTCACGGTCGATTTGCAGAGGCCAAGGAATGTGATCTTACTATAACTCGCTTGAAGACAAATCACCCTGGCATCCCTCGAAATGGGTACATCTGTGCTCCGTAAAGCCACAGTAACGGACTTTGCTCTCAGATCCCGTACATAGAACATTACCCCAAAGAGTCCATTTACTGTGCCCAAAGGCTGCATCGCCATGTGTAGTCATAGATCTGTCCGTTCCTATCATCCAATTCACAACATTGGTGATATTAACATTCGAACTATTATCACACACCGCGTACCAAGTGCCGTCAGTGTGGAAAATATCAACTTTGCTCTTGAATCATGGACAAGGTGCAGGGAATAGATTTTTACAGAGCCGTCATTAGAGTATTTTGAATGGGGTGCACATGGCCAATTTTCCAACTGGAAGAATGAAATTGCCGACTGGAACTGCTATATGAAAGGGGCTGGTGAGACATCGAGTTGATTATGATAAAAGGTGGTGGTGATGGTTGGGGCGGGGGGTGTTGGTATGGTTTGGGTCGGTTGATTTTGTTGGGACCCATGTGGTAGGATTTGAGAACTTTCGCCACCCCATGTTAGATCCACGAATGCATAACATAAGCATTAGCTACTTTTGAAAATTAGGTCGTGTGTATTGACTATTTGAGTTTCTATGGTGAAAACTGGGACCCTCTACAGTTAAGAAATGGGACGGTCTGAGAGGTGGTGATTTTTTTTATATTATTTATCTGCAGGAATCTAGTATTCATACCTTTTTTAACGACGAAGAAATTGGGAGGATGGGAACGGTGTCTCCTCCAAGGGTGCGAAAATGTGACATTTTGTACCTTTGAGAATGTTTATTTGAGCTCCATTATAGATCAAGGAATGCATGAAATTAACATTGTCAGATGTGAAACTAGAAATGTGCTCGTGTTAAAACGATGTACTTGCAAAGATGCCAGTGTAAATTAAGGTCTGGAAGAGAGACTGGCATTGCATATAGGACATTGCACATGGTACGTTTCTCCCTCTCTGAATGTCAAGGGGCCCGTAAAACCGAAACCTACTGACAGGTGATTGAACACAGATATACCGTGTTTGGATACATCTCGCGTTTTGAACAAGAAGAAGTTGGAAGATCTTTCAACTTTTGAATTTAGATTATGAAGATAACATTTTAAAAGGCAGGTTTCATGTAGCAGATGAAACAGCAATCCTTACACTATCCAAAATAATTTACTACAAGATGCGGCTTTAAGTATAATGGGGATATAAAGGAAGAGAGATAATTGACAAAATGGCGCTTACGTGGTCACGCATGAGTGACTTTGCAAAACTAAGAGTTCAGTTATCAAGACGACATGTCTACTGACATACCTACGAAATTTGAAATGAAATGGACGTGAGAAGAAGAAGAGAAGGGAGGACCTGGACAAAATGTCGCCTCGACCGTCACGCATGAGTGATTTACAAAATCTGGCTCGCTAATGCCCTGCGTATGGCCACTCTGATACCAAAACTACATGGCGCAGTCAAAGTTAAGAATTTGGTCTGAAAATGGACAAAATGGCGTCTAGGTGGTCACACATGAGTGATTTCGGAAAATAAAGGACTCGGTGATCAAGTTCACATGGAAAGGGACATACCTACAAAATTTGGACTGAAGTGGACATGAGGAAGTGAACTAATAAGAAGCCCCCCGCCCCCCAAAAAAAAAGAACGACACAACAGACACATGTATGAAGTTATGGCATTTGGGGGAACAAGAAGAAGAAGAAGAAGAAGGAGAAGAAGAAGAGGAAGAAGAAGAAGAAGAAGAAGAGGAACAAGAAGAAGAAGAATTTGCATACGAACAAAAACAAGGCACTGATGCTGTGTAGCATCATTGCAAAAAGGTGTGTTGATTGTTGGTGAGTGATAGGATGGGAAGGTTGCGTCAGTAGGGTAACCTAACCATGTCTAGAAAGTTGTCATGTTCTTCTTCCAAAATGCATATTTCCAGAGAAACCCTTATTAGAAAACCGTAAGGTAAAGCTAAGAAGGCTGATTTCATGGTCGATTTGCAAAAGACCAATAATTTGAAATTAAATGTGTTCATTAAAATATATACATTATGCGTTAGAATGATTATTGCATCATCGTTGTACACTGACAAAGCTGACAGGGTTGTTTTCACGGTCGATTTGCAAAAGATCAATTTGATCTTACCCACTCGGTTGAAAACAAATTAACCACAGTGTTTATTACCTTCTGCAAATCACCCCGGCATCCTCGGAATGGGTACATCTGTACTCCGTACGGCCACAGTTATAGATGTGGCTCTCAGATCCGGTACACAGAACGTTACCCCAATAGAGTCCATTTACTGTGCCCAAAGGCTGCATTAATGCCACGTGTTGTCATAGCTCTGTCAGTTCCTATCAGCCAATTCACAACATTGGCGTTATTAACATTCTAAATGTTATCACACACCGCGTTCCAAGTATTGGCACCAGTGTGGAAAATATCAACTCTGCTCTTGAACCAGATAATGTGCAGACATTGGATTTTCGCAGGGTCGTCACTAGAATTTTTAAAATGAGGGGCTGCACATGGTTATTTCCAAACTGCAAGAATGAAATCGTCGACTGGAAGTGTTATTGAAGGGTGCTGGTGGGACATTGATTTGATATTGAGGTGGGAGGGGGTGGCAAACGAATATTTTGAGACCCGTGTGCTAGGGTGTCATGGTGTGAGACAGATAATGTAAGAAACTCGTTTGCATCCACTATACCCCCACATTCTTATATCCTGTTAATGCCTCACCAGCGCTTTCAAATAATACTTTCTGTCGGAATTTTCATTCTTGCCATGCAGTCGACAAATAGACCATGTACATCCCCGTTCAAAATGTGTGACGGCCGTGCTAAAATCCCATTACATTCACCATGCTTGTAGTTTAAGAGCAGAGTTGATATTTTCCACAGTGGTTCCAATAAATGGGGGGGTGTGATGGTTTTGGGGGCCGGAGCAATTTCCTTTGGATCCCTTGCTTGGTAGGGATATGGAGACATTCTCCCGCCCAGCCCTTAATTTTAGCTTGGCACGAATGCATTAACTAATGTACAGCATCGGATAATCGTTTCGAGAATCATGTATTGGAGACTGTTTGAGTGGTTAATTATGAAAGAGTGATGCAATAAGTAAAACGGAGAAATGGGGCGGTCTGATTGTCAGTGTTTGCTTCTTATAAAGACTGCATATTTCCTAAGGAAAAGGTAAGGTAAAGCTGAGAGGGTCAATTACACGGTCGATTTGCAAAGGACCAATGTGGTCTTAATCACTCTGTTTATTACCTTCTGCAAATCAGACCGGCATCCTCGGAATGGGTACATTTGTGCTTCGTACCCTCCCTACTCAAAAGTATTGCAACATACAATATAACGCATACATTTTACGTTGAACGGGTCTTTCTAAAATGATGTCCTAACTCCGTTTAAAATTGGAAAATTACATATTTTTTTAAATAAATCCTTGAATATACTTTCTCGTTCCTTCTCCAAGGCGGAGAGATTATCAAATGCAAGCGCGCCCACTACAGAGGGGATGGAACATAAATTTTAACCCTTGTTTTGCTCCCCGTAGGGGTGGGGTGTTAATTAACACTAGCATCGTAATTCGGTTTCAGATTATCAATAAAATGGTTTTGATGGTTTGAAAAGACTCTCCAGCAATCAAAAAATGTCACTATGATCCTCTGAAGGGGTCTCAGAAAGAAGACCACGCCCCTCGAAGACGAAAGTGACCTCCTATCTTCATAAGACAGTGGTAAGGAGGAAACGCGCCATATTTCAAAGAAGACCTCTTTAAGATGTAATTTCTCACTCTTTTTCTATTCTAAAGGCAGTTTACTATTGTAAACATCTTAAAATTTACTGTCATGAAACTTCTGGGTACACTGGATATAATGATGCGAAGAAAAAGACATCATCTTTTATGAGTAGCCTTATCCTCCTTGTCACTGTCTTATGAAGATAGGAGGTCACTTTCGTCTTCGAGGGGCGTGGTCTTCTTTCTGAGACCCCTTCAGAGGATCATAGTGACATTTTTTGATTGCTGGAGAGTCTTTTCAAACCATCAAAACCGTTTTATTGATAATCTGAAACCGAATTACGATGCTAGTGTTAATCAACACCCCACCCCTACGGGGAGCAAAACAAGGGTTAAAATTTATGTTCCATCCCCTCTGTCGTGGGCGCGCTTGCATTTGATAATCTCTCCGCCTTGGAGAAGGAACGAGAAAGTATATTCATTGATTTATTAAAAAAAATATGTAATTTTCCAATTTTAAACGGAGTTAAG
>JZLH01S0626508.1:20740-32679 GCA_001188425.1 Eucidaris tribuloides | reverse complement strand
TTCTTCTTCTTCTTTAATTCTGCTTCTCCCGTAATTCTCTTAGTAGCTATCCTCATGTTGTTTGCTCATTACGTTTCTATGTGAGATGTACCACTCATCAATATCATGAAAAGAAAATGCGACTATACATGTATACTTGTGAACGTACCCGTTCTATTCATGACTCGACTAATATGAAATATCAAATTTGCTAGGCGTCAAAAATCTTGACTTTAATCAAAAGGTGACAACATTTCCACATCATGCGTTTCCTATTAATTTCCCAATAAAAGGGGTGTTGTCATTTCGCATTACAAACTATAACACATCCTGAATAGGTCCGTTTTTAAGTGATCGTACATTAATCAATTTACTTTCCAGAATAAAAAAAATGGACTTTGAAAAAATCATACTCAATATATTACACTTTATTCCAGTGTCTGACAAACCATACCACTCAAACTTTAAAACACAGTCTAGTTTTGGTCTTCTCTACTTGAATGTTTACGTCACATGCATTTTTCTATTAATTTTCTTTCGATTGTTCGGTAAACACGAGTAATTCCTATAATTGTTATCGCTTAACCACTCCCCACTTGGGTGACTTGTCTCAAGGAATCACGTGGTCCTTGTCCTACGCTTCCTCCTCAGTGCGCTTGCTATGGTTAAAGGCATTGCCTTTCATTTGCATCCCCCCCCCCCCGCAGCATAGCAAAACATCACTCATGTCCCTATGCTATCATGAAGGACATGTCTGTGAAATCTGGAGATCAGTAATTATCTAGAATTTGAAAAATGCTTCCAAACAGCCATTTAGTGTATATTCTATGCTAGGATTTTTGGTCTCTACGGGACATTGAATTCAAATTCAAGTCCAACGGTCACTATAATTCACTAAAACTGAGTTTCTAGCTCCTATACTTTATAAAAGGTATAAATGTTATTTTTTTCTCCTTATCAATGTACTTACGCACAGTAGGCGTGCAAGAGAGACCCCCTGCCTTTAAACGGATTTTACCTCAGCTGTGTCCAGTCGTTGAAAAAAATCAATGTTAGTGTCGTAATAGTTAAGGTCATCGGTTTGCTTCTTTGATATTTTGTTTGTTCGATTTAATTGCAGCACTTGATTAATCTGAGTGGACTACGGTGTTGAGAACACAAAGCATACATGTAGAGGCGTCAGTGGCGGCGTCAACGTCGGAAAATACATATACGTTTGATTAAGGTAACGCTCAAACAATATCTGAAGAGTTAAAACAAAAATCAACCGAGCCCCCCCCCCCCCCCGCCTTTACGTGTTCCATTCATGTATCTTCTAATCCGCTCAAGTGCTATGTGGCGCAAACATCCACACCGTTTATATTGCTGATGAATGTTATCACGTTGAAATCCTGTCTCACCACTCACGTGGGAGTTACACTGTCTGACACATACATGTATACACTTCATGACACTACAAATCCAAGCCCGTGCTCCTATAAATGTTCTTAAAAGGTGTTATTGTCTTCTAGATATGTTACGACATGTTTGAGTAGCTTGGCGATATACTTAAGACACCCAATAATCTCCTACGCTCAGTGGAGCAGACTCCCCTCAATATCCCTGTTTCCAACGTATGACTTGTAAGATTCGACATGGGGTAGAGTTCTCGAACGGCGGTAAACTTTGAGTAGTTTAAGGTGTCGCAAATAATCTGCTTAAGTAGGATAGTTACGTCAAATAAATAATTTGATTATTGTAAGTGAAAAAAAATCAATAACCATGTCCCTAATCACGCGTCACCACGCACAAGGTCAAAATCTGAATAAAGCGGCAATTTTAAAGGAGTTACTAATTGCTTAAATCAATTTCAATTTAACGATTGAGGTGATTATTAAGAACAAACAT
Organism: Eucidaris tribuloides; assembly: GCA_001188425.1. NCBI lineage: Eukaryota > Metazoa > Echinodermata > Echinoidea > Cidaroida > Cidaridae > Eucidaris > Eucidaris tribuloides. The sequence continues at coordinate 30,813 of JZLH01S0626508.1, read as the reverse complement.
AACTCCCAGTGATTAAAGTGGGCTGAGACGTTTACACAAAGTGCATTAGTGATGAGAAAGTAAAGCAAGTCCTCATTTATGGGGGATCATCTACGTCAAAGATGAACTTCGTAATAATCGTGTCACTGCAATTTCCGAATTACATATGCTAGGCGGTGATGTCTTTTTTGCTACGTAGTTAAAGTAATAGGCTGACATTGTGGAGCTTCAATTTAAAAAATTGTCAAATTTTGATATCTGAGCTACATAGCAGCATTTGAATGGACAAATAAACACCCTACAACATAAAAGTTTGGAAATTTATGCTGCCACTGGCAAGATATGAATGAATAAACAGTTAATACTCGGGGCGAGTAGAAAATAGCCTAGAGCTACACAGTAAGTCTATGGGAGGAAATGGGCTAGTGAATCCGGTCAACTTACAATTTTCACTTGTTTTAAACACTAAATAATCATTTTGAAATACAATTTTTTTCAGGGCTTCATTTTTAGACCTTGTCAAAGACACCGGTAGCATGGGGAATCATGTAGCTCAGATTTTTTTTTTAACTGTGTTAAATGTTAGCCAGTGGCTTTAACTGTTGGTTGTGTGTTTGGAAGTAAATGAGTCAATGAACTGGAGAGGATGACGACGACAACTTGAAAACATAGGCTAACACTGGGGAGCTAAAATGTAAAAAAAAAAAATGTAATAATAGGCCTAAATCTCAAACTGTGATATCTGAGCTACTCAGGAGTGCTTAAATGGACAAATAAACACTCTATAGAATACAAAAGTTTGGAAAGTTATGCTTCCACTAGCAAGATATGCATGAATAAACAATTTCCACTGCGGTGGAGTACAAAATAGCCTAGATCTATACACAGCACGTCTATGGGAGGAAATGGACATGGTGAATTCGGTCAATCTCGTAGATTTTCAATTTTTTAGCACTAAATAATCATTTCGAAATACACTTATTCAAAGCTTCAATTTTAGACCTTGTCAAAGATACTTGTGGCATAGAAGACTATGGACCTCACATTTTTTTATAAACTGTGTATGATATTAATAACCTCAACACTGCAATATTTATATTTATGTGTTCTAAAGGTTTACTCGCTCCTGTTATGTTGTCTAAATTTTCTTTCAATAGTAGTGTTCACAATCATAATACACGTAATTCTGTTAATTATCATTTGCCAAAAGCTAGAACAAATACCTTAAAAAATACAATCTTTTTAAAGGTTCGATATTATGGAACCAATTACCAATTGCTTAAAAAAAATGCCCCAACTGTTCAATGGTTTTAAACGTGCTTACAAGTTATCTGTTAAGTTTGTATTCGTCTTAAACCTATATATTTATTTTGATTGCACTTGATATTTTATTCTATCTGATATCTATGTTATATTCTTAAGGGCTGAACATTCTGTAAGGCTACTAGCTCTTTTTGTGACCCCCCATTCTCATAAATGAAGTGTTTGTCCGTCTTTTCTTTTGTGTGTATTTGTATGTATGTAATGTAGTGTTTCTTAATTATCTTTGCTTATGTATTTTGTATTTTTTATGATGAATGAAATAAAATTGAATTGAATTAAATTGATTTTTAGCCTATGTCTTTAGCTCATTCGAGACTAAGAATAAGATACCTCGAGTTGGGGGTCTTTAGAAAATGCTAGATATATTGAAAGCAAAATGTTTCCACCTAGTTCATAATCATAATTTGATTTTGAACGTTCGTCAAGTATATAATATTACACTGCTACTGTACAATGAGATCTCCGGTGTGAGAGGTCAAAGGTCATGGGACAATTTCAGTGTGTATTTTTTTTTGGTTTTACCGGATGGCTTGGAACCACTGGTTGATTTTAATCCGTTTGTGACGATTTGATTTGAATATAACACGCATTCCGCATACATCCAGCCCGAGATATCTTACTCCTAGTCTGCAATAAAAATCTGGATTCACATAATACGAGTGAACTCATAATGTAGTATGATGAAAACACGTGCACTTTATAACGTAAAAGAAGCCTAGTAGACTAGCATACAGTGTGTCTCAATTAGAAAATACTCTTGTGACATGATGCTTACGTCAACGTAATGTGCATAGTGTACGCTTTCAAATACCGTTAGATTTGTTTAATTTGCTTGTATTAATCTTGAGATATGTTGATTTGAATAAGGAAGGGTAAAATCACGATTGTGCCACTTTTTTCTACAGTCCCGAGTAAAAGTGACAAAATTGTGATTCCACCCTTTTGTTGTTGACAACATATCTCGAGATTGAAGCAAGCAAATTGAACAGAACAAATGACTTTTAAAAGCTAAGACTTTGCCCTTAACGGTGATGTAAGCATAATGTCACAAGAGTATTTCCTAATTAGCAAAGAGGGCACTTTTTTACTTGCAGAATTTTTTGAGACATGCTGCTGTACGTCTCAAAAAATTGCTCAAGTGAAAAGCGCCCTCTGTGAGAGTTAGAAAGTACTGCTGTGACACGTGTTTACGTCAACATCAAGGGTAAAGTCATAGCTTTCAAATACTGTTTGTTCTGTTTAATTTGCTCTTTTTAATCTCGAGATATTTTGTAAACAACAAAACGATGGAATCACAACTGTGTCACTCTTATGGGAAGAGGGCCTGATGCTATATTGACTGTAGTAATAGTGGCACATAATTTTGTGATGTTACCTTTTCATTGTTAACTGAACATTTCTCAGCATGAAAACATGCAAACTGAAGAGAACAAACGGTATTTGAAAGCTAAGACTATGCCCTTGATGTTGATGTAAACATGACGTCACAAAAATGTTTTTCTCATTACCTTAGAGGGCGCTTTTGACTTGCACAATTATTTTTGAGACACACTGTATAATTCAAAATTAGAGTCAAATACTCACTAATTCTGCTAAAATTGAGTTTCTCGCTCCTGTACTATACTATCCTATATTTTGCTCAAAGTTCTTAGATGACATTTCCTTATTTACATGATGTTCATTTTGATGCATTCAAAAGACAGGGTCCTGTCTTTTAAACATCACGGACTATGGCCAGCAAACAGACTCGTTATACCCGTATTCAGGGAAAGCGGGTTATACAAGACAGTTTTCGAAATCGGACAATTAAAGGAGATACATTTACAAGAAGATCCTCGTATAATTACACGAAGGGATAGTATTTCGGAGAAATCGGGTCATATTTGACAATCGCATTTGGTGTTATTGGCATAATTTAGCGGTTGATCTCGATGAATACAAAATTTCAGTTGACGCTGCGGCAAGAAGTGACCAACCATTCAGTTCCTGATAGAAAATGTAAACATTAAGTACAACTAACGGAGCCAGGGGTAACATGCTAGACAAAAATGGGTCAAGAAAATATGTCATATAATGTTTGAGACATAGTCACTTTCTTTTCATAGAGTAACGACGTCCCGATACACTAAGATGATGATGAGGAGGAGGAGGAGGTAGAGGAGGAGGAGGAGGAGTATGGTGAGGATGATGAGGATGAGGATGATGATGATGATGATAATGATGATAATGATGATGATGATGATGATGATGATGATGATGATGATGATGATGATGATGGCGATGATCATCATCACCATCATTTGTAAATAAAATGGTCATTTATGGAGTGTTGTTTATCTTAAAATATACTCCATTGTGCTATATTTACTAAGTTTTTAAGTGGACTATAGCACATTTCAGCCATTTAATCCAACGGATATGGAAATGCTCTTCAAACAAATAAGTGTTCATCATGGTTCAACGTGGTTAATCATGTTAGTAAATATTTCCAAATACTATCATCACTGGCGTAAATCCCGGGGGGATGGGGGATATATCCCCCCCCACTTTTCAAGAAAAACTAATTATTAATTAATCATCGATAGAATTGCTATATAGTTGAAATTTCTTCTGAAATGCCTTTAAAATGCTTAAGATCGTTCAATTCTAATTCTAAAAACTCAAAAGCTCCCGCTCGATCGCTTCGCTACCTCGATTGCACTTTCCTTCAATAATTTGAGCACTTCGGTCCCGGAAAATTACTGCGTATGACCTTCTTTTAAAGGTAGTCTCACTGCGTGATAGTATAGTTATAATGAATCATTTTGAAACAGTGAAGTTCTCCTACTTTTAAACTATAGTGATTAAAGAGTTGGTTGTAGAGTGTATTATTATACTGGCAGACATAGACCAGCAATCTCAACTGCCCAAATTAAAGTACACTGTCGTAAATTGCGACGATGGGGATGGGGGATATATCCCACCACTTTTCGGAAGGGGGAATAATCTGTACAAATATGCCCCCACTTTTTAATAAAACAAGAATGTTGTGTGTATATTCTAATATATTAATAGGCCTAACATTTTAAATCCCAGGTTTTGTTTTGAGGATTTTTTTTATTTGAAAGCTTTATGCCTATGCCCAAGGGTCATTTCACACCAATAACAGATTCTGAATGTCTTTCAGGTTTTTTTTTTAATTAAATAATGAAAGTACCCCGAGATTTTGGACTATATTTTAGATTATAGTATCCAAAGAATTAATAAAATGTTAAGGTTATCTGAGTTATACATCATCAGAAAGAGCAGACTCTGCTCTTTCTGATGAGGTATAACTTTAACACCTTCTTAACGCTTTGGATGCTATAATCTAAGATATAGCCAAAAATCTTGCCTCCCCCCCCCCCCCACGATTTTTCATTAATTGATAAAAAAAAACGAAATACATTCAGAATCTGTTATTGGTGTGAAATGACCATTAATTGGGCATAAAGCTTTCAAATAAAAAAAATCCCCAAAACTAAACTTGGGCTTTAAAATGTTAAATATATTGTTATCCGAATATCCCGATGTTTCCGATTTTCTCTCATTCATGTTCATTACTAACGTGTTTTCCATCGGTCCAAATGGGAATTATATCCCTACTCCTATTTAGTGCACAGATGACGCAAAATGTACGACTTCTGAAACATCGTATTATCAACAAAATGTAGAATACAAACTCAGATATTTCACGAGAGGACAAAGAGCCCACCCGAGACTTTACATCATTTATCAAGATGACAGTCTAAAACATCTTTTAAAGTGGGCATGATTTTTGGCTCAGAATTTAAAAAACTCTTTTTAAAGAAATTTTTAGGATTACTCAAAATCATATGCCGCGGGGGTGGGGGATAATATTTCCAGTATTCCAGGTGTTTGGGTATCGACTACCCTTTTTCATACCCCCCCCCCCAAAAAAAAAATACCGGGCCAAAATTTTCCTTTCTACAATCTTTTCTTTTTTTGACAATTGCGCGTTTGAATCCTTTGCATCAAAATGATCCCTAAGAATGTTTGCCCCGGTTTTTTTTCCATAACCGTTTTCTTTTCAGATAAAACAGTCGATTTTTCCACGTCCGATAAGCCTCACCTGTGACAATGGCCTTTTTCACATTTTTAGAGGTACCCCTTCCAATTTAACTGCCACTACAGCCTTTAGTCAACATGGTTAAGTGGTATTGGTTCTTAAAATACATGTACCCCTTTTTCCTTTTTTAATTTGTGCACCAAATTTGAAACGACTTAGAGTAACTTACTTTAATTTCTAAGGCTCGCTCGCTACGGTCGCTCGCATTAATACTTGATAGACACTGTATCATGTTTGAAGGTCTCTCAGTCTCAGAATCTGCGACATTTTCAGAAACAATTCCCTTTTTATAAGATGTTACTGAACACCATGCAGTCTCACAAGTCCTTAAAAACTTTTCTTGCGGGCTTCCCTCTCTCGCACATTGATATATAGGCCATGAAAACCCAACTGCAAAATTCAATGCAATAGTATTTGCTGCGCATATAACACAGCAAAAGATCGAACAACACATTACGTGAAAGGTTTAAAATGTAATCACAATAAAAGCTATATTGCTAATGTTTAGATGTAGTGGTATATTTTGCACGTTGTAGGTGTCCCCTTTTCAAGTAGTAGCCCTTGATTTTGGGGTGTCCCCAAAATGTGGAAATTTCATCGATCATCCCCCCCCCCATTCCTCAGACCGGATTTACGCCCATGACTATCATGATTAAACTTTCGAATTCTAACTGAAATTCTGATTCAGAGTGTTACTGCTGCCCAAATGACAGCACAATCGCCGAAAGTTACGTCAATTCTGGATAGGACCTTTTCAGAGCAATATCTCACATGAGATCATGAGAATGGTGATGTATCTTCTAATTTTATCTAAAAATATAAATTCTGAATTTGAGATTCGTCGTAAAACAATGAGATTAATAACAAGAATGAAAACATTAAAATGCAATTTAAAGGGAGAAGGAGCCAGCAACTAACAAGCATAAGTTAAGGGAAAAATGACATTGTGAGTATTGTGAGAATTATGGCACATGGTGATAAAGACAGGCTAAATAAGAGGTACTGTGTGATAATCACCCTCAGCAAGGCCCTATATATTAGTTAATTTGTGCTTATTTTACGTCTTTGCGAGTTTTATCTCGGGATAAAACTTGCAGAAACAGCTATAGTGGGAGGAGCTTATCGATTCAAACAGCACCACGGCGCGACTAACACACGTCGGATGGCATGGATCGGTCACGCATGGTTAGCTCCTGACCTGTGCACGTGCGCTCTCATTGGTTGGCAAGGACTCAAATTTTTCTTAACTTAAGTCTGTTACTTGTTGGCTCCTTCTCCCTTTAAATGCTATAGAAACATTCATAGTCTCGGAAAAAAATAACCAACTGAGTATCTCGAGAGGTTGTTATTATAGTTATACGGTCGACATGCGGAACTAATAGGGATGCAGTGACATGTATTGTTCAATTTGGTTTTACGTCATGGAGATGTTATTAATATTCCTACATCCCAAGAATAACCCACTGATTGGTGGTATCGTCGCGTTGGGTTGGTTGTGGAAGGGTGACGGATCGGTATCTCATGCTAAATTGAAAAGGAGACATGCGTATTGGGTTCAATTAACCCTTTGTATGCCTTTATTTTTATTTCAAAACAAGATGAAAATAAAAGTAAGGCAAGGATGATTTTAAGGTGGTTAACCTTGACATGTGGAAGATCCGTTTAAAAAATTGTCGAACTTTGCTATCTGACATAATCTGACAGTGTTTGAATGGACAAATAAACACCCTATACACAAAAGTTTGGACAGTTATGCTGTCACTATACAATATGTGTAGATACAAATTGGCAAATTAATTTTATATCAGCCGATAGGAAATTCTGCAACACAGCAGTCTATGGAGAAAAGCTGGAATGGTCTCTCAATGATTTTCACCTTTTTAAAGGACTTAATGATTGTTTTACACTGCAATTTTTTTCAGGGCTTCATTTTTAGACCGTATTAAAGACACTAGTAGCATGGGGAATCATGTAGCTCAGAGTTTTTAAACTGGAAACATTGTTATACAATGCCTTTAACATATTTGGCTTTATATTAATGCAATGCAAGATTACGGGTTCAAGTTTTTCTGCGTCATTATTTCTGTATCTTTTTTCAAAGCTAGTATTTAGCCGAATAATAGCTTATCCCTGGAAAGCTATCATTCGTTACGATGTAGATAACTTGCTTTAATTTCTTTAGTGGTTCAAACAACTTTGTGTAACTTTTCAGTAACATAAATACTGATAATCGAAGCCTACAATCTGCAGCAGTATTGTTGTCTTTGTCGTGTTTGTAGCGCTCTATAATTAGGCTTGGATACAGTGCCCCAGATTTTTACACACGCACTATGTTTCCACTGTTTTGACCGGACTTAGATAATTTATGTAAATATATAGTGTTCAAACTTTGGAATTCTTACGTACTATAGTTTAGAAGTGTCTAAAATGATTTAAAACTGTACAATACAAAACATAACTTATTTTCTCTTTTCGTGGTGTACAAATCCAAAATACAATATTGTTTACAGAGATTTTTTTCAAACTGTTTACTTTAAAATGGCACCAAATAATGTTTCCTTCATTGACCATCGAAGGGAACGTATCAAGGCCCCGATCATTTTTTTCTGATATCTCCACTTTTTTCCACCAGTTGACGAAGCGTAACAGTGTGTTTTCATTGGAACGAGGTCTTTTTGCTGAGCGAAGCGATTCACCATGTGTTCTATATTTATCATCCAAGAATAGATTTCCTTCTAGGAGTTCATATCTTCAGAAGACGGGGTTTACACCACGATTTTGAATCAATTATTAAACGGTTTAGTTTCCGGAGACATTTCCCGACATATTTGTATATTATTGGGATGTGTATCAATTATCTGGTGTTCAGTCGTCTGTCAAAATAAAACAAGTGTTGTATACAGTAAAACCTGGCTAGAATGGCCACCCAATGGAAACGAAAATGTGGAACTAATAGATAGGTGGCTGAAATACACAGCATATTTTTTTATAGAGAGGTAGCCACAAAGACAGGTTTGACTGTATATCATTTATTAAAGGTGAGGAGGACATTTTCAAGTGTGAATCAATTTTGTTAACAATATCCGGTCGGCGACCCGTAACTCAACATCTTAGTGTTATCAGGAAAATGTACTTTTTTTGATGACACTATATTAAAGTAAAGTGGTTAGAGATTTCGCTGCACTTTATTCTTTGCTAGGTATACTTTGTGTTTATTCGCTGAGAGTACATTCAATCACAATAATCAATAGAATAATGGATAATGCTCACAAAAATAAATGCAGGTGAATAAACCTCGGACATGGATACATGCCAAACGTACTTAGCAAAGTAAAATGCGACGGTGTCACAGCATGTTGTGCAGTGGTTCTTGTGAGCTTGTTTTGTTGAATGTTTCGGGGGATAATTGTGTTTCACTTGCTTTCTGTTTGTGTAGTTTTATCTATTACTTATTTATTTATTGGTTGGTTGTACTATTTTGTTTTCTTGTGTTTGACTACCTGTTTTTGTTTATTGTCGGGGTCTTAACGTTATTAACAGCGACTTACGCAGACAATTTTCGTGACCCTCAACCCCGCCCATCCAGTTAGGAGACTGAGGCAGTCGATCTCTATGTATAAAATGATCTTGGTAGTTCGTGCCTGCATAAGGAAGAATTAAAGTCAAAGTACGTTGTTTTATTCAATAAAGTGGGTAAAACATCAATTCATGATGATGTGATTACACTGTAAACACTACGGTGTCAAAAACAACTCCAGTTGGTGTTGTGAGAGGACCGCACCCTCAGGTATTGAAATACATTATGGATTTTGAATATAACTCCAAATATTATCGGTATAACAAACAGAATGTGCTATAATAACGCCAGTGGGCGTTGAACTTACACCAGGAATTTAACACTGGTATGAAATGTTTTGTGCAGTCCTCTCACAACAACGACTGGTGTAATTTTAACACCACTGTTTTTGCAAGGTATCACGGACGGTATATGTGTGGTTTACTGTTGTTTTTTGGGGGGCTGTTGTTATTGTTGTTGTTGTTATTATTTGTTTGTTTGCCTTTCTTTTCTTTTGGGGGCAAATTTATGGCATCCAGGGAGATGACGGGAATAGGCCATTTTATCACATCTATATCTTCATATTTATTTATCGATATCCGATCAAATCCAATCAATTCAATTCAATCTAAATCAATGCAATACAATCAATCAATCAATCAATCAAATCAATCAATACATCAATCAATCCCATCATTCAATCAATCATACATCAATAATCAAGCAAATCAATATACCATCTATCTACATTATCTAGCTATCTATCTATCTATCTATCATATCTATCTATCTATGCATATCTATCTATCTACTCTATCTATCTATCTATCTATCATTTCGTTCGATAGAATTATAGATAGTATGGTCACTGGTCACGGGGATAGACTTTTCATCATCAATTTTTTCTCCAGGTACCTATTCAAATGATCACGATGTTGAGAGAATATGTGAAACCCTTTCAAAAGTATTCAACAACCATGTAATGTAACTTGACGATAATGTGCTAGAATGGCAGGCTTATAATAGCAAGTTAAATGTAAGCAAAGGTGTAGTCTGTACACCGAATGAGGGAATGGAGGACATTTGTACTTCTCTGATTACACCATA
>JZLH01S0626508.1:0-13631 GCA_001188425.1 Eucidaris tribuloides | reverse complement strand
ACACACACACACACACACGCACACACACACGCACACACATATACAGACACACACTCGCACAGACGCACACACACACAAACACACACAAACACAGACATGCAGACACACACACACACATATACCGCTTGTAGGAACTAGAACCTATCAGATAAGCTTGAGTGGTTATTCCTTAGCTCAACTTCCACCCGGACAATTTTGGAGGGAAAATAGCTTACAAGACAATCACAGCCAGAACAATTGAAAATTGTATACCATCCCATTCTACTACAGCATTTACCTCTCTCGCCACCTCATAAAAACATGTCGGCGTAAATGGTCCTGGCGAATAATTGTCTGTGTAATAGTTATCAGGAGGATTTGTCGTATCTTGTGGTTTTTATATTGGAAGTGTGTTCATATCTTCCGCCGATAGTACTTAACCCGTTGAAGACGGTTCGCTTTGTCAATAATACGCATTTCCCATAAACATAGGCCGTGATATCTCGGGCCCAGTCCTCAGCGGGTCAATAAAGATTTTGAACATGTTATCGGGATAAATGTTCCTGGATAAGAATTGTCCGGATGACAGTTGGCATGATTTATCGTATCGGTGTGGGTTTTATAATAGTATGCTCATATCTTATTAACCCGTTGATGACGTTTTGTCTTGTCTTTAACACGCATTTAACATAGATCCAGCCCGAAACAAACTAGGCCTGTGTGTCAACAACGCCTTTGAAAGAAGCTAGCTACAGTTATAGAGTATATGTAAAATACTCGTTTTTAATATTATACATGTTTCATCTTGAAGTCTACATAAGTATACCTTTTCGCAACTTTTTTTTTAAAATCATCAATGATCCTATTGAAACTATACCCATTTCATTGTAATGTGATGATTTATTTTGGTCATCTATCACACAAAGTTCGGAAGATCTGTTTGATAATATTGTGCGTGTGTGTGGTGGAGGGTAGTATGTGTGTGGGTGTGTGCGTATTTGTCTTCGATTTAAAATGTTGATATCTAACCATTTTTCCGGGATTGTAAGAAACTGTGAAACGCAGCAAACTGATGATTTATCGTCATCATAATAGTCAGTATTATAGTTCTAAGAGTTAGCTTAATTGGTATTGTTTAATGGAGATTTAAAAAAATATATATGCCTAACATTACTGTATCAAACTTTTTTAAAATATTTTTTTTTTTTTACAATTTGACCACAGCTATGCCGTCCGCACGTTCAATTGCCCAATGACCTCAATCTATTTCATACTATGTAAGGAACTACATAACCATTCAACAACAAAATAGCATTATTTTGTTATGATTATTATGTTGACATCATACGTATATTCCTTGTACGTAGGGGGAATATCGTTGACTTGTACACTGCAAAAACAGTGGTGTTAAAATTACACCAGTCAGTGTTGTGAGAGGACCGCACCAAGCATTTTACACCAGTGTTAAATTGATGGTGTTAGTTCAAGACTAATATGTGTTAGTTCTACACCCATTGGTGTTATTATAACACATTATGTTTGGTATATCAACAATATTTGGTGTTATATTCAAACTCCATGGTGTATTTTTAACACCTGCCGGGTGCGGTCCTCTCACAACACCGACTGGTGTTGTTTTTGACACCGTAGTTTTTACAGTGTATAGCTTACGTCATTTTCAGTCAATTTGCAAATGTATTTTTAAAGCTTTTTTGTTTGACGATGATTTTGCGATTATTACGTAACTGTGTTCTTTAATCTCAGCTATCTCTTTAAACTGCTTTCACTCTATCTAATGACCTTAATTAGTTACCTTTAATAAAAAAATTTGGACGAAAAAAAAATGAGTTGGGGTGAATATAATGGGGTTGATGAAGATTACGTACTCCTTCTAATAAAGTAAAATATTAAAGTATTTAACGCTTGACTGGATTTGAGCTCAATCAGTCTGTCGTGCCAATTTTGTGTAGGAAGACAAGGCTAGTGATTGCGTAAATTTCAATGATTTTCTAACGTAAATGCATTTTTGACGTATGTTGTGGTTTCCGATAATTGTTATATGCAGGCTTCATTTAGGACTTGGCTCAGGTCTATACATCAATTTTTTTTTCTTCTTCTTCTTGTTTTCGTTTTGGAGTTGTTTGATTGATTGATTGATGACCGGGGAAAAGAGCCACACTTTTCAAAAATGTTTTAGTTCTTGAAATTACACTGAATCCCTTTTAGTAAAATGTATATCACACCCAATAAATATTGTAATATATGCAAACAGAACTAGAAATAAAAGCAAAAAGTACGCAAAGGAGTTTTCAAATAAGACATGACATTAAGAGAAAAACGAACCTAGAGTACGAATATAACGATGATTTCATAAAGGTTTAGGAAATATGCGGGCAGAAAAAACAAATGATGCGGAAGGAGAGGGGACAATAGTGATTTCTTGATACAAACAAAAATATAAACGTTTTACTCACCACTGTTCTTAGAAAAGTAGTAAAGACCAAAAAAGAAGAGCATGGACAAATAGAAAATTAAAGAATAGGTATATTGGGATATTAAATTACATTTTAAAATCGTCCCTACTCTGGTAACACACTCTTGTGTCGTGCACGTTGATCTTTGTTAATATAAAATCAGTTCATGACCACTGTTTTTGTCTTCATATAAGAGCGAATTACTTGGTCCCTACTTTTAGCTTTGTTTTCCTACTCTAGAGCAATTCAGTATATGGGATATCGTTTCATTTAGACTAAAATCGTATAGCAAAAATCAGGATAATTTCAAAAGACACTAAATCCAATATCTATTGAAATCAATAATATCACTATTTTGACTCTACATTATTATGTATCTGGCAAACATTTAGCGGTAATTCTCAAAAAGCAAAAAAAATAATCTCTTGTGCATTTTACTTGCATTCTGCCATACTAAGGTAAACGGAAGTAAAGTAACTTGGAAAACCAGTGTTGTACTTAATGTCAAAAAGACCTTACCCATTTGGCTCTCTTTTACAAATGATTCCAATTCGTTTACAAGAAGATTTACAAAAAGGTATATAGACATTATATGCCTTTATTTTTCTTCATTATTGCAAAGAGAATAATCCTATTCATCATTACCATTACATAAGAGGTTCTTCCTGTTGTCATCGCAGGGCATTATTATTAACAGGCGCGGTTTGTAATAGCAGACAAATAAATCCACCTTTCTCCACATTAAAGTAGTTTTTTTTGTGCCTTGTGGAATCAAACTCCCAATGTAGGTCACTTGTGTTCCCGAACTGTTTCAGAATTCAGGGAACGATTTTTTTAATTGTCCAGACTATAGACATGCTCAATCAACATCAAAAACCTTTCTTTGAAATAAACGTCACCCATTGTATCTTCATATCAATTTCTTAACAACAGAAGATGATCCTCTTTTGCGCAGAGAAATACGAGGTTATATACGCACTGGTCATGCACTAGTGCTCTCACGCCACGCTGTAGGAGCATGTCTATTGTTTACATTCACACTCGAACGCATAATAATAAAGACACGCGTGGATTTCTCACTGAAAGAAAATCGTATCTGTGATTGTTTTTGCCAATTCCGCGGGCCTTCTCTTGGCCAATAAAATGTGATTTTTTACATTTTTAGAATCCTCAGACTTTCCACTACATATCGTCATCGTCAATATATTTATAGATCTCGCACTTTCATTTATGAAGCGGCAAAGACAGAAAAAAAATGAGAAAAACGGGGATCTTCCACGAGATTTTTGACCAAAAAGGAAGTCTTTAGACTCAATTCCGCGGGTCATAAGGTTGACTTCGGCCACATATTTTGAGCTAACCTTAAAGAGAAACCTTTGATTATCATAAATCTCGTCTCAATATAGTATATCAAGTTTGTAGATTTGTTACAATGGCAAAAAATGTGCCAAAACGACCGTTTTAGTTCCAGTTTACCATTGTGTTGCAAAACTGTAGACCATGAAGAAAGTAAAAGATCGCTTAGAAATTGATATTCCTTATCTCCTACCTGTTAATAGTCTCGCCACATATTTGGTTCTGGTAATTGAATAAGTTTGTATGGCGCAAAAATGAATTGCCTAATTCAATATTCTGACAATAGCTGTTACATTTTTATCGACCAATCCAGATAATTTATTGTTTCTTTATTAGTCGTGTTTGAATATGTATTTGGAGAGATTTGTTTTTGTTGATAAAACAATGTTTATATTGAATAAATCTGAAATTATTTTTACGTAACATAAAGTCAAAGAGTTGATGACTTTTACAACTCCGAAGAATCTGGAACTAAATAAAGTATAATTTTACCATCGTCTAATTCAGTAATCAGACTGTGACAAATATTAATCACGAAAGAGTTTAAGTTAGCAATTATTTCACAATAAAAAGCAAGTTACGAGTTAGTTGCGTTTTTTGTAGGTTTTTGGAAATCTTTCCTATGTATTTGTGCGTAGTTCTGTAGCTCTTCGAAAATCTTTGCTTTGAAGTTATGCTTATTTCTGTACATCTTCAAAAATAGTGACTATGTCTCATCTGATGTTGTTTGGGGCATTCACTTCATAGCACATGGGGCCAGCCGCATTCTGTCTATTACCGAGGGGTTTACCCCGTATAGATATTCCTATAGTGCCTAGATTTAAGAGTAATTGGATTTTTTTTGTCTGTATTTGTGTCGCTTGCAGTGTCGTCATCAATCATGAAATCACGTATACAGGGACAGATTCTTTGATAGTTTCCGGTGATTTTTGGCAAAATGCGGTGTCATTTTCTGGTGCTTATGGTTATTTGCGTCACACGACTTGCTAAGCACAGAAGCAGTCACCCGAAGATAGGTAAATTTAAGTGAAAAACAGGAAGAATCATTCTTTAAACAAAACCAGCGAAGAGCGCTGATTAAAAAGACTTGATGTTTCTTTATTCCTTATATATTTTTCACCTTGTACTTACACATGAGGGGAGAGAGAATTGTACACAAATTTTGCTGAAATGAAACAAAAATGTATTCAAAAATTTCTGCAGTCTCCTCAGTACTTAGTCTAGTCTAAGACAATAATAGAAAGTATATGAACAGAACGCATAATAATCAGAATAAAACAATGATATTTTAGTCATTGATTATTAAGATAAATGTTAAAATTTGGATAAGTTGATAATCATTATTTTCATACCAGAACAATACATTTTTTGACGCACTTTATTTCTGTTCGTATACTCCCGAGTCACTTAATTACTGTGATTATCCTAAAATAAAACGTTCTTTGATAACATTCAAATCTCCATTTTAACGCAAAAATGGTGCTTTTCTAATTCATCCTTAGTACTTATCTTCACTTGTAATTATCTCTTGAGTATACAAGACTATTTCCATCTTTTATCATGTAAATTCTACAATATATTGCTGCCCTGCCTGCGGTGACTATAATTAGAACTGACGCGTTAAAAGGATAGCATTTTTGTGTATTTTATGTGGGGGCTAACTGGGATTTCTTGTCCAAGTCACGATGGAAAGAAATAACCTCGCGATATTTAAAGTTAATCAAACCTAACTAGTTCTGACATATTTTCAGAATATTTAACCAATAATAATGAAGTTCAAGGTATAAACAAATGCGTCACATCAGTATTTTCAAGGCAAATCAGGCCTCTGTATACGGTGAGAGTAATTTTTATGACCCCTGGTAATAACAAATTAAGTATAAATGGAATATATCCCTTTCTGATCTATAATTACTGGGAATAATTTCATATCGGTGATGGTCAGCGTCTGATATATTTCATTAAAAAATCAAATATATTAAACATTTCCACGAAGGTATGAATTTGCTATAAACCTTATACAGACTAAGACTATGTGGGTGTGTTTCGATAATTACGGCCCGGATGATTTAATATGTCCACTTAATATGACCTTTTCAAACGGACCCTATGTATATAATGTATAAAGGAAAACGCCCACGGTAGATAAACGAACATCATTATCTTATAAACACAATACTTCCTAAAACTAACATTGCCGCAAAATCAAAGCCAAAAAAACTACGTTGATTGAATTGAATATACACGAACATACTTTCATTCCAGTTTCCTCAAGTAATTATATTATTCTATTTATGTCGCGATTAGCTGAGCAGTTCTGAAATGCGGTACCATCAACCAGGTTCGACACACACTAAACCATGACATTTTTACCCCATTTAAGTTTTTTCATGCATTACTTTTTAAATTCTAACACAATCATAATAATATCAAGGCATAAATTACCAGACTTAATTTCTCTTATCAGTCCACTTAACATAAAGAGCACAAATTAGGATTTCATTATGATAGTTGTTTCAGAGAAAAACATTTTATAGTTCTTAAAAGAATGTCAAAATTGTATAGAATCATTTTTTTTTTCTGTACCGCTTTGGGTTTCTAACCATAACAAGAAAACGTCATTCTCTGGGCTTCTACGTGCGGAATTTAAAGTGTTTAATCTTCCAAATATTTTTTTTAGATCCCATTGAAGGGGGTCTTTAAAAGAATCAATGCTCACCGTCAAGTACAGTAATACGTCGACACCTTTGCAATTTTTCATTCGCATTCGAGGAGAAACATTGGGACACGTACACTAAAAAAAAAAATTCCCTTTTTTTTTGCATAATGTACGATAACTCTAAATTTGGCAAGGACAGAGAAACTAATACCGTTCCCACTTCCCCTGTATGTTGTATCGCAAATTGTCGTCGGCGACAATTTGTGCCGCTACAGACGTGCCCGTGTAAACGAGCACATTTTTGGTATTTGCTTTGTAATTCGGATCCAAATTCTAAGTTGCAAATACATTAATATTAATAACTCGTTTTTGGTGTAAAGTGGTTTTCCTGCCTTTTTCATATTAGCCCTTCATGTAAAATTGTTCACTAGAAAAAAGACTCGAACGATGGGAATAACAGAGATATTCCACCTTGCACTTAAGATATTGGGTAGATTTCACCTTTTAGCTTTTGCTTGGTTTGTGTTGCAAATATTTTGATAAATTTCAGCCGTATCTCGTAAATTATGCATACCAAGTAAGTACATAAAGGAAAATTCATATTCTCCGAAACAGCCATTTATCGGATTTTTATTAGATGGTAACATTTTAGTGGTGCATCGGACATGATGATTATGATGAATGAGATTAAATGAGTCTACGACCTTTCGAGTGATTCAGTGCCGTGGCTTTTTATTTTTTCATGTGATGTAGGCAGGAACGCATTGTGGGTTTTTGCAAATTTAAGCTGATAAAATGAAAAATTCTGGACAAAGTTCCACTTATGAAAACATTTCTATTTTAAGGGGATATTTTATCAATTTTCTAAATGAGGAGCCCATCCCCTAATTCGTTTCTTTGGCTTTCATATAAAAAAATATATATATATTTTATCCTGGATTCGACGAGATGTACATTTCTGATTCGAGTTCAAGTAAATTTCTCGGAACATTATTCCATGACGGAGACACATACAACATGAATCATGCGTTTTTCGTGGTACGACAACTCAAACTCTCCACCCAAATATCAAGCTGTTTCAACCCACTATTACTAGGATATGCAAAGGCAAAAACAAACAACCCAAATGCATAAAATCTCAAAGATCCAGTAAATTCTTCCCAAAACTGCAATGACTCAAAGTGTTCTACTATATAAGAGCTTTAGCATAGAATAAATTCACAGAAAAAGACTAGTTCATCGTTTTAGTTTATTGTAGTAAAGACTGTTTCGCCCGAAGGCTCATCAGCTATTAAAGTAAACTAATAGTACAGTGATATTTACGTCACAAACTGGATTATTCAGTGAAATCTAATTGGTGACAGAGTGGAAAAGAATACTCAAAATTTATCTGTATATTCCACAATACACTTGTGATTATTAATAGGAATTAGGTGAATGTTGATTTTTCTCAGTTGAGGGATCATTGTTGCGATTCAACCAAGCCAACTTCGTTTTAGTCCAATCCATTCAATTTTACGTTTGCATCCACAAATTTTGCTTCAGATTCCCAAAGAAACGTACACATAATGTATTCTACCAGAAATATTGTTAATAACAACAAAGAAACACCTTAAATCTAAACATAAATAAATATATCACAACGCAATTTCACAAAATATCTATTCTAGCACTGTAAAAAGGGTGTTAAGCAATAATTTAGAAGCTGTTCATACATGTTTTTAGAAAATTATTATTGACATTAAAGAGAATACACAGTAGGGCCTACTGGTTGATGATGAAAAATCTTTCATCAAAATTTCACATTTCATTAGTTTCTAGGTGAGAGTAAATTACATTTGCATTACAATGTGGGACTAATTCACTTAATATGCAATAAAAAGTTGAGGGATTGGCAGTTTGAATACCCGACCGAGTGCCCTCAGGTGCTGCAGTGTGTATGGCAACAATCAACATAGTCCCACATATTGATTTCTATGTTAGTACTTTGTCAGTAGTGGGGATTTGAGTAGCAGATTTGTCAAAAACGAAGTGTTTTGTTGTTTTCAACTACTCTCTCCTGTACTAAAGTGACATTTTTAGAATACAATCTGTTCACAGAAGGTTTGAAAGCAGCTGATATTAAAATGATGTTGTTCTGCAAGTAATCAACCAATACTGTGTATTCTCTTTAAGTGTTTAGAAATTGGGTACCGTTGTTTAATGATTTGACACACGAATTTTTTGACAAAGTGATGGCAAGAAGAGTTCACTCGCTAAACGTAGTTTTTACTGTGTAATTTGCAGAAATTGCTGTACGGAAGGAAACTGAGTTATACCTCAGTCCGACGTCAACTTTGTAGAGACAACAAAGAAAGATATAGGCCCTGTATTGATTTTCTAAGACCATTCCAATGACAAATGCAAATATGCCTAAACGTTTTTCATTTGCATCGAGATCCAAGTAAATCTTGGGTTTTTCTATCTGGTGTAGGCCTATAACAACGTATGTTCTGCGTGCCTGAGCTATATGTTAGAAAAATAGTGGTTCGTTTACCATGCAAAGATACATGATCTCTAGATAAAGCCATACACTGAATATTCCAAATTCAAAACAAAATGGGAGCTGCATGGCCCTATACATGCTAACAATGTCATCAAAATTTTACATTTTACCCCGAGTGTCCGCAATATTCAACAATGTCTTTGCTGTCAGCGAATATTAAAGACACAATTTAACAATGATTACAGTTTAAATTATGTGAGCTGCATAAGCTACAGGTATAGGTCTAAAAATGAAGCGTCAAAAAATGTGTACTTCAGAGTGATCGTTTAGTGTTGTAAAAGAGTGAAAATCGAGAGTATCCAGTGTGACCTTCTCCTGACCTTGTCTATTTCCCGAGTTTCCTCTCATAGACTATTGTGTTATTGGTCTGACTAATTTGTACTCGGGCCGAGATGTATACTATCCATGCCAGTGGCAGCTTAAAGGTCAGTGACATGATTATGAACACTTGAAAATTCCTCAAGAACCAAATGAGTTGAAATATATACCAACTAAACACCAGCTGAAGTGGATCTTCCAGCTGTAAGGATTTGTCTCGTATTTTTTTACTTAAGGAGAATCAATCATGAACATCAATTCTATCTGGGCACGATAAAAAAAGCCCCATAGAGAACCATGCATTAGGTTTGCCTGCCACAGAGGGATATTGACACTAGTTATTTTAGAATGAGTCAACATTTGACTACGAGATTTTCACAGAAGAATCCTCGCATAGTTTACTTGATTCTAGAGTAGTTTCAGCCCAAGTTGAGGACTACGCCGATCATGTCATTTACCTTTGACATTCCAAACTTTGTATGCTAGAATGTTTATTTGTCCATTTAGGCACTACTATGTAGCTCAGATATCAAAGTTTGACAGTTTTCTTTTTTTTAAATTGAAGCTCCACAATGTTAACCTTTGTCTTTAACCCTTAAAAAGCCCAAGCTATTTTTTGGCTCTCCGTTGGCCCAAGGGGGGGCCACATTGTGGCCCCCTTCTCTAAAATCTTTAATTTTTTGACCAATCACTCTCATAATTGGACATCATAGCAAAGCAACTCATACTCTGACAAAAGACGAACCATCAAATTTTCTCAAGGTCAGACCACATGGGGGGCTCTATTCACCATAATATAACTGAAATACATAGAAAA
The DNA here is from genome assembly GCA_001188425.1 of Eucidaris tribuloides. Taxonomy (NCBI): domain Eukaryota; kingdom Metazoa; phylum Echinodermata; class Echinoidea; order Cidaroida; family Cidaridae; genus Eucidaris; species Eucidaris tribuloides. The sequence continues at coordinate 3,483 of JZLH01S0626508.1, read as the reverse complement.
TATGGCATTTTGATTGAATAATTTTCAAAATTTTCGTTCTTTAATATCCCTGTGTATACACTCACAAGTGATTAATTTAGTTCTCCTAAATATACAACGATCACATATTTATAAGATAGAAAATAAGTATTTTTGATAAACTTTGACTGTTTCGGGCTTAATTTTAGTGTTACATACATATACTTGGAATATGCAAAATTACTATGCACTGTTGCGTTGCACTAAAGAGGTTAAAATAACCTGAATAATGCATTTTTGTATCATTCTGGTAAAACTTTTTTGATGGAATTGAACTTTGATAGTCAAATCTTGGTAATCTGATAATTTAATTGGGAAATAACCGAAAAAAAAAGCAAGAAGAATGAATTTCTCCAATATTTTTTATGATTTTATCGTTCTTTGGCGCATACCCTTCAAAAAGGAAAGCAAAACAAAACGAAATGATTTGAATGTGTTTTGAAAATAGAAAATCATACGTTTCATGTATATTGAATTCAATTAGATATGAAAAACAAGTGCAGTAACAGTAACTGCTTCTATTCTAGTAAAAATAGAAAAAACACCAAAATGACCACACGATGACCTTGAAAATGTGGTTGCCATGGCAACACGATTTACGGGTAACCCTAAACTAGTACACTGAAAATGGCTTCGCATAGATTTAGGAGAAGTCACAGTTTGATCAAATTTCCGATAAAAAATTTGGACGTGGCGAAAAAAAACATTGGTAGGGGGCACAATGTGCCCCCCTTGGGCTTTTTAGGGTTAGAGGATCCGTGTGTGCAGCTTTCCGGTTGTATGTCAGAAAATCAAATTAACACCATCGATAAGCTTTCAGAAATATGCTTCGAAACCGGAAGTGGCTAGAGTGGCTGTAGCTTGTCCAACCATACGGTCCACGCGTTTGGGTCCTTTGACGTCATCCCTCATTATCCTGTCCTTTGGATTGAACAGTAAAGAACCAGGATGCCCGTTTACTTTATACCAGCATGACAGGAATCGTGTTATTATCTATTTATACTTATTTTATTCTATTTTATTCGTTTCATTTTCCAGGACATGCGTAGCCGACTTTCAGTTAGCAAACTGATTTACAAGGGGGCCTGCCAACACGATACAAACATGTAATTTTGATACAAACATGATTAACTATAGAATATGAAATAAAACGAAACACGACATACAATAATAATAACATATTAACAATATGGAAATGGGTCGAAAAACAAAGTCTCGCCAAATGTACGAAAAATCGAAAAGGAAAGTATTTGGCTAGATCATAGGCCTAATAATTATTCAAAACATTTAGAAAAAATAGAATGTTTGATCACATTTATATATTATTTTGTTGTTGAAATCACTTCTTTATTCAAGTACAATTACGACTTAACTTAATTACAAAATGAAATATTAGCTCCCGAAAAGTACTTAAAAATAGAATTCTGAACAGGAAATGCAGGATTAAGGCAATTAACGAAAGAAATGGTTTTGCACTTGGATTTAAACGGTTGCAGTGATGTGGCGTTTCTAACACAAGGAGGATTTTTTTCCCATAGACAAGAATCATGTATTGGTTTTAGAATTGGGTATATAAAGAGGAGAGTTTAAAGCATATTATGTAAAGATCAAAACACCCAATGATGTGACAGAATTCACCACATTTTATCAAAAAGAGGGTGCAAACCCAGTGTGGTTGTTGCTTTTTTACACATATATCTGCAATACCATGATTCCATATACGCGTATTTTTATACTAACGGTAAATAAAATTATAATAATTGGCCCATATAGGAAATGTAGAATTTTAAGGCTTTGTGCGTAGTTCTATGGGATTTCCAAGAAGAGAAATTAATCAAGGAGTGGACTAAAGCAATTTCCTATTACAAATCTTGCTACACCCACTTGTGAAGTTTGAGCATGTTTCTGAAATATTAAAAGATCATCACAGGGAGATCCCCATCCCACCCACACCAAACCCCAATTCTCAAGCCTCAACCCTGTCCTTTACTCCGCAGTATCTTCACTATTAAAAATCCCGGGTCAGACTGACTCGGAAAAGAATCCGTTGGGGCACACCCGGAAAGGGGTCAATTTTAACGAAATTCTGGGTCAAGTTTAACCAAAATATGAGTGAAACTGACTTGGATTTTGGTCAAGCTTGACCAAGAATGTGGTTAAACCTTACCCTTTTCCGGGTGTGCCCCCAACGGATCCTTTCTCCGAGTCAGACTGACCCGTAATTTTTAAAGAGTGTTCCGTTTGCAAAAATGTTGACAGGTTAAGAGAGTTAAAGATTAATATTTTGACATTAAGTTTGGGATTTAAGATTCAAATGATCCATCTATTTGAGGTTTTCTATACTTTTTTATCTTGCAGTTGCAAAATGGAATACTCTTAGCTCCGACAGAGTTAACACTACATTAATAATACTTTCAGGCGACAATTTAAGCGACACTTGATTTCTTTATATTGATTGTAATTTCCTATTTTCTTTAAGTTATTTTAATTCCACTGCCATGTTTTGCTCCCCTGTATCCCCCTAGTTTTTTTCCTCACGTTGTACCCCTGTATGTTTATTTACTTCTTGTTTAAGTTTCTGTTATTTTGTTTTCACATGATAAATTCACAATTAAAGCAAATATAAGTTTAGTCTAATACAAATTTGAGGTGCGCATGTAACTCCACAAGCCTCAACCTTGGCTTTAATCTTGCTCACCATTTTCCAATTATCATGCTGCCTAGTCTTAACTACTTTTATTCATCTTTGTGTCCACTTCAGTATTATATATACTTGTGTATTTTTTTTATGCATCCATGATGCTGTTGATGTCTCATATATGTCTTTTTATGTAAATGTATATCTTGTTGAAATTGGAAATAAAAAAATGAGTGTGATGTATCTTTGTGTTATAAATGAAGTAATAGTTTGAGATGATGACGAATCTCAAATTTACCTGAGAGGAATCAGAATTTTCTTGATTTTGTCGCATGAAACGAGAATTATTGAATATTATGGACAGTTTACCATGCCAGATAACCACAGGTGTGCTTTGATCTTGTTAAAAACATCGCAATCATTTATCGTAAGTTGTAGATGTGATTTGCCTCTTATATTTGTTGAGCTGAATGACGAGAACTCAGATATGGTAAATTCTTATAACAGCCTTTTATCGGCATGAGACCACAGACGATCAAAAATATTATTTTCATGCAAATATCATACAAACAGTGCAGATCATTTTGGGGAGTTAAAATCGTTAGTTTATATACATACATAGAGAAAAAGATAATGATAAAGATATAAACTCCTCAAAAAAAGTTTGGAAATCTGACTTTGGGGTATTATTTCTCCCTTTTCGTAGTCATAATCAATCCATGCTTGTTACCATCAAAAAGATACTTCAATTTTCTTTAAAATGATACCTAACTTGTTATGATTATTCCATCGGGAAAAAGGCCATATTTAAAAATTTTGGATAAAGC
>JZLH01S0626490.1:718-17231 GCA_001188425.1 Eucidaris tribuloides | reverse complement strand
TTTTACTGGCGACAGATCTTTTAACTGTTCGCATTGCGTGTACATGTAGTATTACGCAAGAGCGGCGTTCAATTGGTGACGTCGGAGGTCACGTGATACGCAAGCACGCTTCAGCATTTTTTTTTGTGGGCGGGGCGAACTTGGTGTAGAAATAATGATATTTCATTCTTAAGTACTGTATTATTTTAACATTAGATGATTTCCCAGGTAATTTCCGATAGAATGGTATTCCAACAACAATTAACTATCAATTAAAACTCATTTTCATGAGTATGTCATAGTACCTTTAATATTTTTTCTTTATTTTGTAAGCATTTTGTAATCGGCAATCCTATCCAAGGGATAAATGTGATGAAAATAAATTATTAAACTTTAATAATGCGGTTGAGGGGATTTTTAAAGTCGCGATTTCAACTTTTTATCAATATATATGTGTCTTCGGAGCGTTTTTCCCTCGCGCGAGGATATTCTTATTTCACCTTGTTTTTGTCCCACACTCGTCAAATAAAATCTCTGCTCCTGCTACTGTATATCAGGTCTCTCCTAAAAATCTACAAACCATGATTGTACTCTGACATTTCCATGGTTTTCCCTAAATGAAATGGAGCATTGGGTGATTATTAAACATTTGTATCAGCGGCTCCTCGTTTAATGAATAGACTTCCCAATTCAATTCAATCATATATTTGAGACTGCTGACAAATTTAAGAATCATCTGAAGACACATCTGATAAAAAACTGAAGTAACAAGAACACTACCTGTGAGCGCTTATGGATATGTTTGTGCGTCATAAATATATGTATCATTAGTATTATTGTCTTTGTCAATTCTATAATGGTATCTTCCCACGATTGTCCCATATCTTCAGGGTTTGTTCTTTTCATTAATCCTGTACTATTTATATTACTGTAAACCACCCACACGAAAAATGGGATTAAATATTGTGCACGGCGCCAAATATTGATAACGGATATAGAATGTCTGTTTTCAACACCCTTTGTGTTGATCTGTTGTTTTTCTTTCTGTGCCAAGATTCCGATATGATGTACTCATACTTGGGTGTGGTTATTAGCCGGTCGGTCATGGCTTGATGTCGAGAATTTTGCACGCAATCGCTGGTGTGCCATAATATCAACAAAGAAATAATTGGTTTACAGTGTCAGTCGAAAGAGAAATGTTCCATTTTCTTACCAAATGAAATCGACAACAATCTGATGATGCTGTGATTTCACTTTCCTATGGTGGTCCCCCTCATGTAAGGTCACTGATGACTGAACATTAAACAGTGGGATAATCATTTAAACCACAGAGAGGATGAGAACTTATCATAAAGTGCAACGAAAATAATAGTCATGATTAAGCTGTTGCCTTGCCATTATATACTGAAAATGGGGGTGGGGGTGATGTGTTTTACTACATCGTACCCGGACATTTACCCCCTAGATAATAACCATCCGGACAATTCCCTCTCAAGGATAATTGCCCCTTGACAATTACCAAACCTGAACGACTACCCAGCTATAACAATTACCCTCCTAAGACAAATAGCCCTTAGATAATTTTCCTATGGATAATTACCAAAAATTACTATTATCCAGGAGGTAATTGTCCAGGTGGTAATTGTGTGGTGGTAATTGTCCAGGTGGTAATTGTCATGGGTGGTAATTGCCATGGGTGGTAATTGCCATTAGTGGTAATTTTCCAGGTGGTAGTTGTCCGGGGAATTGTCCGGGTGATAATTGCCCGGGTGGTAATTGTCCGGGTGGTAATTGTCCGGAGGGTAACTGTCCTGGGGGTAATTGTCTGGATGGTAATTGTCCGGGGAATTGTCTGGGTGGTAATTGTCCAGGTGGTAATTGACCGGGTGGTAATTGTCCTGGGTGGTAATTGACCGGGTGGTAATTGTCTGGGTGGTAATTGTCCGGGGAATTGTGCGGGTGGTAATTGTCCAGGTGGTAATTGACCGGGTGGTAATTGTCCTGGCAGGATTATCCTGGCGGTAATTGACCGGGTGGTAATTGTCCTGGTAGTAATTGTCCGGGTGGTAATTGTCCATGTGGTAATTGTCATGGGTGGTAATTGTCATGGGTTGTAATTGTCCGGGTGGTAATTGTCTGGGTTGTAATTGTCCGGGAAAATGTCCGGGTGGTACTTTTCAAGGCGGTAATTGACCGGGTGGTAATTGTCCATGTGGTAATTGTCCGGGTGGTAATCGTCTGGGTTGTAATTGTCTGGGAAAGTTTCCGGGCGGTAATTTTCAAGGCGGTAATTGACCGGGTGGTAATTGTCCAGGTGGTAATTGACCGGGTGGTAATTGTCCTGGCAGTATCCTGGTGGTAATTGACCGGGTGGTAACTGTCCTGGCAGTAATTGTACGGGTGGTAATTGAACGGGTGACAATTTTCCAGGTGGAAATTGTTCAGGTGGTGAATTAACCAGCTGGTAATTGTCCGGGGTAATTTCCTGAATGGCAATTTTTCGGATAGATATCCCGGTGTCAATTCTCCGGGTGATAATTGCCCACGTAGGAATTGTCTGTGGGTAATTGTCCGGATGACTATCGTTCGGGTGGTGATTTTCGGTGAGGGGTAATTGTTCTGGGATATATATCAACGGGGTTACTGTTCTACAACAACTTACGACAGAAGCCAAGCTTTCTACATTCACTTGAGAAAAAATGGTTTGTATGTTTATCATTATTTTGAGAAGAAAAACAGCATTTTATAACTTCAGCAAGAACAATGTTTGACAGGTTTAGCTACTTAATCTTATTATCGTACAGTCATCTATGATCAATGAACAACATTACATGGAAAAAATACGTATTCACGTCAAATTGTTATTATTATGATAATGATGTTGATAGTGATGATGATGATGATGATGGATGATGATGATGATGATGATTGTTGTTATTATTATTATTATTATTATTATTATTATTATTATTATTATTATTATTATTATTATTATTATTATTATTATTATTATTATTATTATATATTTTACGTTTTACGTATCTCACATGCACTGGCAGCCCGAGTGAATCTGATATCTAGATTTATTTGTAATAGGTATATGATTGCATCAGTGACCTTTGATTTTATTGCATCTTTGTATATGTAAATATAATAATAGATATATAATAAATATATAAATAAAGAAAATAACCGCTATATTGCTGCTAAATGCTGCGAAGTGTTGTTAAATTAGCACACATACATAGATGCAATGATATCAAAGGTCGTTGTTACAGTCAGAGACACACTGGACATAAATCTCGATATCAGCTTTTCTAGAGCATGCTGCCAGGGTTTAGAAAAGGTTAGCCCAATAAGTACATGTATAGTCCAATAACTACAGTCCGCAGACATTCCTGCGTATTTTCGTCACAACATATATACATTCCACTCACACTGTAAAGAAAAAAAAAACCCTACAGAACTGAATAGATAGCCCTTTGGTAACGATTACTAAAAATTGAGTATGTCGGTGTAACCAGGGCCTAAGTCCACTACGACATTCGGTACATGTTCTCGGATGTGTCAGTTGAATCATCCTTTCCACCCCTCTAATTAGCTCTAAATCCTAATTTCCGTTTGGAAGGTACTCTGGACGTTTGCAATGACCAAGCAAATAAAGAAAGACAACGCCCGTTGATAGCCATGTTAATGATGTATTAAATACAACACATCATTCTAAATAGAAAATTAGACATTGTACATTTTAGATTAAGCATAATGTTTTTTCCGTCTACACGATAAACGTATTATGTCCACATATCTGACTGAGGTAAACTGAGTAATATTAAATACGTGTAAATTATTCCCGCATAATCCGAAACACTCTACTGGGTTGTGTGTGTATTAAAATTTATTACAACCGTAAGTTGTATGTGGACTGCATTTGCCAGAGGATTTGAACTTATATGGACTTTATGTGTATTATTTGGTGCAAATCTGCGACTTTGGCACGTTAAGAGTTAAGAATGTGGATCCTATTATTAAAGATTATTTGGTGCAAATCTGGGCCTTTGGCACGTTAAGAGTTAAGAATGTGGATCCTATTATTAAAGACGCTATAACACTGTGAAAGACCGGTTTAAAAAGTTGTCGAACTTTGCTATCTGACATATCTGACAGTGTTAGAATGGACAAATAAACACCCTAGAACACAAAGTTTGGACTGTTATGCTGTCACTAGTAAAATATGTGCAGATACAAATTGGAACATTAATTCATTCTCAGCCAATAGGAAATTCTGCAACACAGCAGTCTATAGCGGAAAGCTGGAATGGTCTCTCAATGATTTTCATTTTTTAAGCTCTTAATAATCGTTTTAAACTGATTTTTTTTTTCAGGGCTCCATTTGTACACCGTATCAGAGACACTGGTAACATGTGGAATCATGTAGCTCAAATTTTTGAACTGGAAACGTTGTTATATATTGCCTTTAACTTGAAGGATGACCAGATAATAAATTTAGCAGCAGCGTTAAATTATTATGAATAAGATATGCTTTCCCCGTTGATACTTTACAATATAGAGTGAATTCTGTTGAAAACATAGCTTTCCACTCTTTACCGTTAAAACTATTAAAACTTGGCTGATTTGCATTGCTTTTACATCTGTTAGAGCCAGATAATGTTCATATAGATTCTTCACAGTTATCATTGTGCAGTAAAACCATAAACACAGTTTCGTGGAAGCATGTCTGTAAACAAAACGAACCATAAAATAATAGATGGGACTGTTGTGAGATAATAATGTAATATGACAGCGTTATGTTTGCGCTTGGGTATTTCACCCATTTCAAGATGAAAAAAATTACGACACTCATAATGCTTTGTGAATGCAAAACTTTCCTTATAAGCAGTATGGTGAAGAGGAAGTGAAGCGGTTACTTTGTTTTTTATTGACTAATATTAAAGGAAAGGCTACGCGGAAATATAACCTTTACGTAGAATTGGGTCTTTCCACAACTCTATTCAAATTATCATAATGCATGACTGCCAACCCAATTGCTCTGATGTATCGTGAACACTTAGATATCAACCATCACACAATATGTTGCAGAAATAAGAAAGTTAACCCGACTGGTTTTTTTCTCATTATTAACAGACAGACAGCCGATTTTACTGTGGAATTATAAATATTCGATAGATCTTGATCATCGATATGATACTATCGATATCAACTGACATCAGATGACCCCAGAGAGATAACAATCAAAGAGAACCGGAAGTGGATGGGTCACCTGAAGGAAAAACTCTTTGCAACCTTGTTCAATGCTCAGATAAAAGAAATAAAGAGGTTATTATCTCGTCAACTATTTAGGTTCGACAAACTTTAGTTCAGAAAATATTCAGGTGAATTTAAAATGAAATCGATTTCAAACTGATTCTATGTCTATACAATAATGATTTCATGATGATCTGTCTGTGAAGAATATTCTTCTATACACAAACTAGAAAAAAATTGTCCCTATTGTGTATACTTCGCAGTCGAAATTTGCACGAAAAGATCCCCATCACCCACTAAGACAACGGCAAAGGGGGAGATGGAGGGGGCACGTAAACATAAAAAAAAGATAAAAACCCAACAAATAAAAACAAAAAAGAAGTGTAAGTAAAAACTGAGGCGTGTCACTTCCATGTCTTGGAAATGACGCGCAGAAGTGTTCTTTGCTACTCGAGCAAATTATTTTGCGTTTTTCTTCGACATTGAAATAGTATGGCTACGCAACTGATCCATTCACATTCATAATACTCCAAGATATGCAAAATAACACTTTCTGGTGCTATTACGACGTACAAGATGTTCACATGAGCACATCACTACCCTGAGTGTTCCATGACAACAACAACAACAACCTATATCTGCGTCAAAATCGCACAATTTGACCCTCAGTAGTGTTATTCTTAACATGCCAAAAAAAAGGTACATCCCTGTCGTCATTGTGTGCATTGTGTGGTGCATCTTTTCACCTGTGGCACTGTTAGACTTAAGAAAATGGCACTGTTGTCCTGTGACAAAATGGTTCTAAGGGTACCATCAAACAACGATTTTCCTCAGCGTGTATAGCAATGTATAATGTATTGATGCTAGGGGTGCTTGTCGGTTCTTTACTTCTCCCGAACAGTTTTGTTTGGTACAATTTCCAAAACCTGAAACCACATCCTTATTGAAATTACCTATACATATTACATGTACATACATGTCCACTAAAACCGCTTTAACCAATACACGACTCACATTTTCGTACTTTTATCTGTCTAGGGCTACAAGTTGCCGACCCATATTGGGTACATTCAAAACGCAAAAAAAAAAAAAAAAACTGACAGATATGAGTAGTTTCAAGTATTTGCTGTATAGTGGGAATTTATTTGACCCTGAAACCAACGGAAACGAATGCTTTCCTTGGGAACTCCTTTGGTTTTCCGGTGTGGAAAGTTATCCGCATATTGGGAAAGGTAAAGATGACTCTTTGGAAAGCCCCTATCGGTGAGAACGTCATTGCATTCTTATCCCGGGGAGACGTTCTGTTTCTCTGTTGTAATTTGCAAATATAAAACGCATCGTTACAAATGCTTCGAGAAATGAATGTTTATGTAAATAAATAAATAAAATAAATGAATAAATATGAGTATATAACTGAACAGCCAATAGTAGTACAATACAATACAATATAGTAATATAGTAATAGTAATATTTCTGTAGCGCTACACACATATGTTTCATAGCGCTTGTTTCATCGTACCGGTAGTAGTAGTGATAGTAGTAGTAATAGTGGTAGTAGTACTATAGTAGTATTAGTTCTAGTAACAGTAGTAGAAGTTGTATACGTAGTAGTAGTAGTAGTAGTAGTAGTAGTAGTAGTAGTAGTAGTAGTAGTACAGTAATAATATACGTAGTAGTAGTATAGTAGTAATATTAGTACAAGTAGTAGTAGTAGTTGTAGTAGTAGTAGTAGTAGTAGTAGTAGTAGTAGTAGTAATAGTAGTAGTAGTAGGTATAGTAGTAGTAGTAGTAGTAGTAGTAGTAGTAGTATAGTAGTAGTAGTAGGTATAGTAGTAGTAGTAGTAGTAGTAGTAGTAGTAGTAGTAGTAGTAGTAGTAGTAGTAGTAGTAGTAGTAGTAGTAGTAGTAGTAGTAGTAGTAGTAGTAGTAGTAGTAGTAGTAGTAGTAGTAGTAGTAGTAGTAGTAGTGGTAGTAGTAGTAGTAATAGTAGTAGTAGTAGTAGTAGTAGTAGTAGTAGTAGTAGTAGTAGTAGTAGTAGTAGTAGTAGTAGAAGTAGTAGTAGGGTCCGAGCCAAAAAATAGTAAACTTAGAAGCTAAATTTTGGGAATATAGTCATTAGCTAATCTAGCGAATTTCTGCTCTCATATATAAGAGCAAAAAAACGTAGCGGCTATTCGCTACCAGTATATATAAGTGCGAAGTAAGATAGCGAGTATACTCGATATTTTCGATACCAGTATATAATAGTGCAGCGAGTACTTAGCGAGTGTACTCGCTATTTCCGCTACCAGTATATGTGTGCGATGTGAGATAGCGAGTATACTCGCTATTTTAGATACCCGTATATAGTAGTGCAGCGAGTACTTAGCGAGTAATTTTCAAATTGAAATTTATGTGGACACTTGTTTATCATATGAAAGCAGAGAATCTGTAGTTTATGGAAAAGTATGAGTCCTGTCATGATCACGTTCCAATTTCTCGTAAAATTGCATTTGAAATGAGAAGAGCGCCCTCATAGCGCGACGGGACGGAAATAATATAATTCAATATAACAAAATACCCAAAGAATATATCTGTTAAGCCCCACCAAACTATCAACGAATTAGTGTCTTAACATTCCTGTGCCATCAAAATTGTATCTTTCTCAATTTTACGAAAAATATGTATTTTTAACTTTTTCCCGTCCCGTCGCGTTTTGGGGTTTTAGCTCTATTTGAGAAGGTGGAATTTGATGTGATTTCCTGAACAAAGAATGAGAATAGACAAAATGAAAAATGTCCATTAACTTATCAACTTGACACCAAAACAATAACTCCACAGCAAATTAAAGGCTGATAACCAGTCTGTTGCCATGGTAACAGTACAATAACTTACCATGTTTACCATGAATTATTGAGAAATTATGTCTTTTTGTCGCAATTCTAGTTCTGTTAATAGGTTATGTTTTTTATGTTCCATGGTGTTTGATAAATATGAGTCAAAACATTGTTTACACACAATAAACAAAAATTGAGACCTATTTGTTTTGTTTATTTAAAAAAAATGTTGATGAAATGTCAAATTCCGTCCCGTCGTGCGACGGGACGGGATTTGACACAAAACGAATGGGGATTTTTTCAAAGTGGTCATTAAAATTTCATTGACATTAGAGGATAACTTATTCAATCCCATTACATTTGACAGGGACAAAGACCAATATTTTGCTAAAAGGAAGAAGCTAAAAACAAAAACAGAACTTTTGGTCAAAATCCCCATTTGTTTAATACATGGTACAAAAATTCCGTCCCGTCCCGTCACGCGACACCAGTTAAAGTGATAGGCTAACATTGTGGAGCTTAAATTTAAAAGATTGTCAAATTTTGATATCTGAACTACATAGTAGTGTTGGACAAACAAACACCCCAGAATAAAAAAGTTCGGAAAGTTACACTGCCAATGGCAAGTTATGCATGAATAAACAATTAAAACTCGGGGCGAGTTTAAATAGCGTAGCTGTACACACAGTAAGTCTATGGGAGAAAATGGACAGGTGAATCCGATCAACTTACGATTCTCACTTTTTTAAAGCACTAAATAATCATTTTGAAATATAATTTTTTCAGGGCGTCATTTTTAGACCTTATCAAAGACAATGGTAGCATGGGGAATCATGTAGCTCAGATTGTTTTAACTGTGGTAAATGTTAGCCAATACCTTTAATAATTTTTTTTCAAAAAAAGATATGGGATGAGACCTTAGCTTTACATGTGTAAGTCATCCACATAGAAGTAGCTTCCAACATAATAAGGCATGGGTCAGTGTTAGTCATTTACTTTGATAGAATACAAGTCTGAAAAAGGTTCACAATAATTATACATGATTCTATCATTCCGTCCCGTCGCGCCAATAAAAAAAGCTGTTACCATGGAAACACAATGGTTGTCAACTATGTTTTTATTGTAATTCTTTTCTTTGATTGAAAGTTAATATGTGTGTACCAACATCTAGCATATCATTTTTACTATATGAAATATAGGAAAACATCTCTATCAATTCCGTCCCGTCGCGTTTTTCTGATTTTTGGCTCAGACCCAGTAGTAGTAGGATGATGATGATGATGATGATGATGATGATGATGATGATTATGATGATGATGATGATGATGATAAAAGTAGTGGTAGTAAGATTAATTATGATAATAATGATGAAATAGGTCATGGAGGTATACCTCCATATGAATATGTGAATGAATCGATAAACAGAGAAAATTAAAAAGAACCAGTAATGGCCCGGGGTAATGGCTAGACTGGTGATAGGAGAACGTACGTTAGTCGTTGGGTGATGGGGGTGATGTGGAGTAGAGGGACCTTCAAATCCCCAGGCAGACCCCTGCCCCTCTACTCTCCCTCCTCGCGCCCCCCCCCCCCGCCCCCCCAACCTCGGCGCGACCGGCCCGTGTGCATAAAAATTGCATAACCTCAGAACAGCTGAGATCTGAGACTGAGATGCGTGGCGGCAGTATACCGGCATCAGATTTTTTGTTATTATTTGCTGTTTTGTTTTTTCAAGTTTTTGTTTCATGCAAGACGTCATCTCTCTGTATCACGTAAGTACTGTAGTCTCGAAAAATCAGTCGATCAAGACAACCAAGTCAAGAGTAGGCAAAGTTTACAAGACGAATGACGTAGATTTTGTAGCTTAAGTTTGTCGTAGTCCCACATGCTTGATTCTGTGTCTATTTCGTAAGCAGCAGAGTCTGCAGTGCAGTCAGTGATCCTAATAAGTAATATTCCTGCACTACACCTACTACATGTAGTCTGCTAGTCGTATTAGTCTGGCTGCCAGACGTATTGAATGGAAAAGTAAAATAATTTTTTCTAGTATCTACTCCATTTGCATCTGGCAGTTAACGCGCTCACAGTCACATTCCAATTTAGAAAAAAATCATGGGAAAACACCGGCGCCGCTAATGCGTAGCAATTAAGATTTACGAGTTCTTACCTGCCACCGAACATCACGTAATGTAATTAGCCAGCCCCAAGCCCAAGGCAAATCACACATGGGGACAACTCTATACTTTTGTGTACAAAGTAATGAGTGGTTGTTTTCATTCAGTCATGGCACTGGACCACAGGCTCCAGTCTCTTACTACTCCGGTTGTGAGTTCCGCTGAGACGCTGTCTGGCTCCACTGACCTCCATATACAGAGACTGGATCCCATTACATACCTTAGTGTGTCGACGTACAGTCAAACACAAACGACAAAGCCCGACCCGGTGCCCAACCCTTTCAGACTGTAATACACCCACTAAAACACACTCGCAACTACTCTTATAAACAAAGCCAAGGATAAATAAATATGAAATACGAACCTTAGGCCGCAGGTAGGCGTCTCGTTATGGCATCTTCTTCCAAAATAACTTGCTTTTTCTCCACTTGATAGCATTTCAAACTACACCTGTCAACAGCCATCTTGTAATGACGTCATTCAGATAGGCCCCTTCTCCCTTAAAGATTGGGTTATTATTTGCACTGGACCGTTTTCAATAAGTCAACGTTATCAAAAGGTGATAGATCCAAAAAACGCTCTGTTGAAAATATGAAATCCATATGTCAAGAATTTGTATTTTATGAGAAATAATCATAATCGGCATGCCATCAAAAATTAGATCAGTCCGTATAGTTTCGATTTGCTCAAATGGCAGTTAGAGACGTTATGTGATGCTCCCCCTATCGGTAAGGTTGTGCTAGTGCAGGACAGGCAGCGCGCCAGCGATCGCCTCGCGGCATTTTGAGCTCTAAATACACATCGTTGAGCTTTGAGGTCACACAACGCATGCCGGATCGAGTTTAACACACTGCACTCGAGACGCACGTTCTTACAATTCGGTCATCACATACGCATACACAGAATCACGCACCGTCAATCATGGCTAACTACATTTGTACGTAACTGCGTATCGCGAGCATTACGAGTTGGGCAAGTACTTTCTTGTGAAGCAGGCAGCTGGGCCAACCGAGCTAGCGCCATGCCATGTCCAGGGTGATACGTCTGTTTAATCATTCCTTCTGCACAACAATGCACGAAATTCCATAGGAGATATATACAGCAACATTCGAACCATTCACAATGTAAAATGCGGCCTAGAAACTCAGTGTTTGATTGGGTTTGGATTATTATGAGTAGCGAATGAGGGTAAAATAGAGATCCCATTCTGGCAAGTAGACCATTTATGTTTGTGGTTTGTTGTTTTTCTTTGTTTGTTTTGTATAGGGACTTCAGGAAGAAAATCCTGAACTGCGCAGTGAAGGGTTTTTTTTGGGGGGGGCAAGTAAGAAGAAGAGGAAAGAAGAAGAAGAAGACGAAGAAGAAGAGAGAAGAAGAAAGAAGAAGAAGAAGAAGAAGAAGAAGAGAAGAAGAAAGAAGTTCAAGAACATAGAAGTATAGTAGAGAGAAGAAGAACGATGAGAAAAAAAAGAGAGAATGGGCAATCGTCTGTAGTCAATGGGTATGCCTCCGCCCGAATACCTCACTATCTGAAAATGTCCATTCTGACGGAAGTTGCCTATAATAAAATGACGCTTAGCCCATCAATGATCTATATTCATGCACTCAGTTTTACCCTTAGGATCGATATAGTGATTAGGCCTAGGCCCTACATGGATTATGTGGAGTATTCAGACCTATTCGCATCACTCTGACTTGATAATGGGAATTTCTACAACAGAATTCACCACTTCAAGTATGTTGAACCTTCACCTCTCATCATAGCTAATTGGTTTCTGTTGTTGTTGTTTGTTTTGCACCGCTGGTGATCCCGAGGGGAGGGGGGGCAAGGCGGTGACGATCTAGCCTTATTGTTTGTGGGGGAGATCTCCGCCCCCCCCCCCTTCCCTGATTTGTTGTAGGCCTATCTAGCATTTGTGATTTGTATCTGCAAAGGCAAAATGATTGACATCATCTAAGAAGGGGAGATTGCAAATTCGCATTTTACGCGCATTTTTTGCCGCGTAAGGGGTATTATTGCCTCTATGTTTACTCCCCTCCCTCCAATCCCTCACCCCGCCCCCCTACCACTCATTATTACAGGAAATCACACCGCCCATATTGCCCTTATCATGAAATGATATAGAAAGCGAGCACTCGATACTGAGATGTGGAGATATCCATGTGGCAATAAGAAAGACAATTTTATCCAGTTCGTTTGCTCGTCGCCTTGTTGAATGTTTGCCAGAAGTCAAATTATTCCTACTTTCACCGCTTGACCACGTACAGTTCCATCCTGTGTCAGGGGTAAATGGCTGATGTAACCAATGAAAAACAATTATGTCCGAAATGAATGCCATCCGATGGAGAACATAAAAAAACATACTGTATATGGCCTATATATAGTTAGAAGAGAGAGGAGGATGCTCGGCAAGGGGAGGTGGACGGCGAAGAGAGAGGAAGGTAGACAGCGTGGAATGACTATGGAGGAAGCCGAGAACTGTAAATATTCGTGTCATCTTACTCCTTCGTATTCTAAGTTGTTGCAGGTAACGTTGGTTTACTATAACAGTGTGTCCTCAAAAATTGGTCAAATGTGCGAGAAAATAATGTGTATTATTTTTGTATCATCAAAAGAGAATAAATTTCTTTCGGATAACCTTAGGCAAAATCGACTGTGTAACACACTTTTTGATCTTGTCACAGGGCGCAAATCCATTTCAAATGTAGGGGAGACCATACATGCAGGAACCTGCCAACACCTATTTTGCAAGCCAAAATTTTTCTAACTCGCAAATTGGCCAGCCAACATTTTTGACAAGTCGGGGGCAGGCGCGGTTCTAGAGCAAAAAAATAGGGGGCTACGCGGGGGGGGGGGGGGCTGACGGAAACATGCGCAGGGAGCGAAGCGACTGACGGGGGAGTGTGTTGGAGGGGGGATACCCCCTACCTCACGGTCAGGATCTTTTGAAAATACGCATAGTAAAGGACGTGATTCGGCATGGTAAATTCATCATTTAAAGTAATTTATGAAGATTATTAGGGATTACATTTCAAACAGAGTTACAGGAATTATGTGAAATTGTAATGGACAGGTGACACTTGCGAGGGGCGAAAACCTCCGAACTGGGGGGGGGGGTTGTGGAAGGAATACCTCTCACAGGACGTACGGCAGGAACTTGTTGAAAATTACGCATAGAAAAGATGTTTTCTTAGACATATACTTGGCAATGGTAATTTATCAAGATCAGCGATTGGAAGTCATAGTTGCGAGCAACGCGACCGAGCGGTGGAGGGTGGGGGAGGGTATACTCCCCTCGCCACGGTAGGAACTTTTGAAAAGTACGCATAGAAATAGGACGTGATTCTGGCATGGTAATATGTTTTAAAGGTATATTTCATGAAAATTATTCGGTGATTGTTTCCAAAACGATTACGAGGAAGATGTGAAAATTGTAATTGGGCAGTGATAATTGCGAGGGAGCGAAACCGATCTCCGAACGGGGGGGGGGAGGGGGGGTGGTTGTGGAAGGGGGAATACCCTCTCACACGGCAGGAACTTGTGAAACATACGCATAGAAAGAGTTTTCTCTAGAGCATGGTAATATCTATCTTTGGCAATGTAATGTTATCAGATCAGCGATTGGGAAGTCATAGTTGCGAGGCCACGCGACGAGTCGGGGGAGGGTGTGGAGGGGGTAATACCCCTCCCACGGTAGGAACTTTTTGAAAAATACGCATAGAAAACGTGATTCTGGAATGGTAAATTCTGTTTTAAAGGTATATTTCAGAAATTATTCGGATGTTTCCAAAAGATTACAGAAGTATGTGAAAATTGTAATTGGGCAGTGATAATTGCGAGGGAGCGAAACCATCCCAACGGGGGAAGAGTGTGGAGGCGATAACTTGCTGAAAACATCGACATTAGAAGAAATTTTTTTTCTCGGCATGGTAAACACATACTTTGCGCAATGTGATATTTTATCAAGAATAGGGATTGAGAAGTCATACTGCGAGGGAGCAAACGCGAACCGAGGGCGGGGGGGGGACTTTTTGAAGATACGCATTGAAAAACGTGATTCTGGCATGGTAAATACATAAATTTTTAAAGTATATATTATAAAAGATTATTGAAATTATTTCCAAAAGATTAGCAGAAGATGTGAAATTTGTGCAGTGATAGCTGCAAGGGAGCGAAACCATCCGAAACGGGGGGAGGTGGTGTGGGGAGGGAGAATACTCTCCTCCCACGGTAGAACTTTTTGAAAATACGCATAGAAAAGATGGGTTTCCTATATATGTCTTTGGCAATGGTATGTGTTATGAAATTGGGATTGGAAGTCCATAGTACTTGTGAGTGAGAGTGTGGAGTGGGGCACCCCTCCCGTCGGAGACTTTTTGAAAATACGGTAGAAAAGATTTTTCTAGGCCATAATTTATGTTTTGGCATTGTTATATTTTATCAAGATTAGGGATTTAAAATCATACTTGCGAGGGAGCAAAATAGCAACCGACGGGGGAGGTGGTGGGAGGGGGACACCCCCTCCGCGTAGGAACTTTTGAAAATCGCAAAGAAAAATGGTTTCTAGGCATAGTGTACATATTTCAATGGATATTTTTATGCAAGATTAGGCCTCGGGTAATCAGCTTGCGAGGGAGCGAAGCACCGTGTGGGGAAAGGTTGATACCCCCCTCCCACGGCACGAAAGTTTGAAAATACGCCATAAAAGGACGTGATTCAAGGCATGGTAAATACCATTTTTGAAGGGTTGTATTAAAGATTTACGATTGCTAGTCAGGATTTCAAAAGAGATGTAGGCCTACATGAAGTAGTGGAAACTCACGGTGAGTGGTCATACTGTGACGGAGCGAGAGCGACTGAGGTCTGGAGGAGTGTGTGTAAAGGGGTTCCCTCCCACGTTAGAAGACGTTTTTTAGGCATTGAAAATGGATATTTTACGGTATATTGACAAGATTCAGGATTTCAGAAAGAGTTCAGTATGTGAAAACTTAATTCGGTATCAACTTGCGAGGGGGGCGGGAGACGGGTGGGATGGGACTACCACGAAAAGGAAATTTTTAAAAATACGCGTAGCAGACAGAATGTTTCTAAGGCACAGTAATATATATTTTAAACGTGTATTAATTATTATTGGCGATTGTTGTCAGTATCTCAAGAAGATAACAGTAGAGTAGCCTATGTCGAAAAAAAATGTGAATGGGTGTCGGAGGGGCGAAGCGACCGAGCAAGCGTAAGGAAACTCTTGAAAATATGTAATAATAAAAGACTCGTTTCTGGGCCATGGTAAATACATATTTATATAAGTCTATAAGTTCTTTCATATTCATATTTAATCTCTGCTCAATCACTTTAGTTTATTTATTCTATATTTTCATTGTAAAAAATTTTTTAGTCCCGAAATTTTTGGGGGGCCTTGACCCCCCCAAAGCCCCCGTAAGAACGGCGCCTGGGGGGGGGGGGGGGGGCGCCGACGAAAAACCATATCATATTTGCAAGCCAAATTTTATCTAAACGCTGCCAATTTCGCAGCCAAACAATTTCAGACAAGCGCGGGGGGGGGGGGGGGGGTGGCGCCGATTCAAAACCATATTTGCTAGGCCATTTTTTTTTTAGCCTTGCCACATTTCCAGCGCAAATCACAGTTTTTTGCAGCCGATGCAAATTAGTGGGGGACATTTGATTGTGTCCCATCTTCAAAATCGTGGGGGGGGGGTTGAAGGGTGGAAATTAACCCCCGGCCTTGTTTCCCCCCCTCCATGGATTTGCGGCCCCTGATTGGGTCCATCATGAGAACTGGAAACTGGTGCATGGTGTTGTTACGATCTCATAAAACTGAATGACAAAAATCAATATAACTGAACGATGTAATGACAAATGCACACATGCTCTGTATTTACATGGATATTGAACTGTTCATGCATTTCCCAGACTGCATTCAGCGACATTGACATCTTTGATGATTCTGCGTATCTACAGTAACTTTATATTAGCCTTTAGTCCAAAGTGATATCCGCGCTTTGCAAACTAGAAAATATTATGAAATGAGAAAATTAATGTACATTGAAAGATAAAAATATCGTCATTAGCTAAATTGGACACTTATACCACACACACTTTTTCAATCACACTCTCATTTGGGGTTTACTTTTGAACTTACTTGGGACCCTGCATGTCACATGGACAAAAGGATTTTGGTGTCATCAGAAAACCCCCCTCCCTCCCTTTTTTAAAATGAAATAATTTGCACCTGAAAATATATGTCTTTTAGGCCGTATTATACCATAC
>JZLH01S0626487.1:0-26596 GCA_001188425.1 Eucidaris tribuloides | reverse complement strand
CTCGCCCTAAGAGTTGATGTTTGATCCTGCATCACGCAAGCCTCCTCTGGTGTCCCGTCTCCCGTAACCACCGATAAATGAAGAACCCAGGTCCAAAAAGCTACTATATATATCCACTTTCAATGAAAATTAAGTTATTGATATCACACCATTATTCAGGTTGGTACCTGTCTTTGAACAAAAGTTTTTACCTTAATTTTGAAAACAACCATTAGAAAATACGCTTTCTAATATCACTTTCCAAAGACGCCTGTAGAAAATATGGTAATCAAAAGTGTTTTTCTCTGAAGTAACAAATGTGGATTTAGTATCTTTTGAAACCAAGCTCTTCAAATGCGAAACATTCTGTCACAAGAGGGCGTAGACTTCACTCCATTCGTCATTCGGACAGCATCATGTTGTTTTGTTAAGCATGTATCAAAAGCATGACTGATCTGAAATACATGAGTTGTGATGAACTAAAAATACATATTGCAAAACTATCTATCACTAACAGAGAGACATAAGCAATATGCAGGTGGAAACAGTCATAGACATAAACACATTAAAACACATACGCTTTGCTTATATGTTTATCTTTGAAATCAACTGGGACTACTGAGTCAGACTACCATGTGTATTTTCAGGAAGCGATTTTGATCCCTGTGCAATATTATGGTTGATATCACAGAGTACGAAAGTGTAAAAAAAATGCTGAAAAATTAGCATCTTAATGTAAAATTGTGTGTATTCATCATGAACAAACGCAAACATACACCCACGTATACACATACGCACACAAGCAAACGAGTATACTCATAACACACACAAACACAAATGAAATGATATTATGGAAGATAAATGACACCTTTACTAATTGATATGACCTACAAACGGCCGCTGGTGGTAAGTTGTAGCTCATTTACCCTTTACACACGATAAAATGTTGAAGCCAAGACGTAGATTAATACTCCTTAACATGTGTGGAGTGGCATAAGCATTGTTAAATACATCCATACTCACATGCACACACGCGCTGCATTTCTAATTGTTGTTGAGAGAAAGCAAATTATTACGATCGTTTGTCAGTTATAAAATTATGACAAACAAACTTCCAACAAACCAAAAAAAATGTCAATATATTATTTTGAAGTAGCCTCAGAAAGACAACACATCTAGCAAAGAAGCGCCTCCCATCTTCATAAGACAGCAGTGAGGAGGATATGCCCCATATTTAAACAAGACATGTTCCAGTTGTATATTTTTTTTGTTTCTCAATTCTAAAGGCAGTTTCCCGGGGGGTCGCTCTCCACACGGCCTGTATACGGCACCTGTTGTCGCAGAAAAGGCGTCGTAAAGCGGTCCCTGTTTCCAGCCTTCGCGACGTTCGTCGACGTCTTTTGGGAAAAGGGTAGCTTTTTCACTCAATCGCAGCAATCGCCGCTTCAGGAGCTTTTCTCACATGTCATGCCATCTTAGCGGTACTAAGTGGTTGTAGATTACGGCCAATTTAGGGTGCCAACATTTGAGTACATCTTATAACATCTTCCAAAATGAACGTTTTTTAAATAAGAAAATTATAAATGAATTATGATTGAACTTTTTCGCCGGTTCTGGCAACTGTACCAATAACGTTTAGATTGAGAAAGACAGTAGGGGTAGGGAATTAAATTAGTTGATTTCACTGTTTACTCGCCACTTAGATTTTAAGATTTAGTGGATTTCCATGTTCACGCCATCTAGGGTATCAGCAATGAGTGTGGATTCATGCGGTCAGTCACGCCGTTTAGGGTAGCTTTTCTCATGCACTTACGCCATTTAGGTCACTAAATTTGTCAATCGTAGGTTACGCCTGTTTAAGGGTATGCATGTCGGAGGAATTGTTTGGACACTGGTGGGATATCAGGCCTCTGGAGAGCGACCCCCCCCCCGGGGGGGCAGTTTACTATTTTGAATATGCCAACACATCCTGTCATGTCACGTTTTTTTTATATTGGATATGATGATGTGAAGACCGCCATCTACAATTAGTAACCTTCTTCTTCGTTGGGTGTGGTTGTCTTTCTGAGGCCGCTTCAAAGTAAGAAATTGGCATTTTTTTTTTGAAAGTCTTTCCAAACCATCAAACCAGCTTCACGGGAAATATGAAACCAAATTACGATGTTAGGGTATATTTAAGACCCCATCCTTATAGGGAGGCGAACAAAATTCTGTGCTTTAGTCCATCACATTAAGTCATTTGTATTTTTTCAATAATCACTTTATTAGGACATCATTACAAATACATGTTGACCCCTTCAACCCCCCAAAACAC
This sequence comes from Eucidaris tribuloides, assembly GCA_001188425.1. Classification (NCBI taxonomy): domain Eukaryota; kingdom Metazoa; phylum Echinodermata; class Echinoidea; order Cidaroida; family Cidaridae; genus Eucidaris; species Eucidaris tribuloides. The sequence goes on along the minus strand of JZLH01S0626487.1, from coordinate 24,303 downwards.
GCGTTATAACGTACGTTGCAATACGTTTGGCATTTCTTTGATGGATTACATTGATCAAAACATTTTTACTCAACAGTTGTTTCGTCTCATTCATGTTCGTAATGATGATTTGATATCTTAACCCGTTTGATTAATTTCATTTGATTCATTCATTTCCATCCCTTAAGTTCTGACAAGCACTCTGATTTACATGCAGTCATGTAAATACATTTTATACATAATACATAACACCAGTTCAAACAAAGTTGAGTTGAACTTAAAAGTGAAAGCTAACATAATTGATGGAAATAGGGGAGTCGATCCATGTTTCGGATGGGGGGGGGACAAAAGTGAAAAAAATGTCAAAAAAATTCCGTGCAATACAGAATTTTGCGCGCAAAGCGGGCCAAAAAATGACAATGTTGTATGTTTAATAACATATTTATGCTTAGTTTAATAATTTTATAGTGCTTTCCAATGCTTTTTAAACATATCCTTGCACTGCATTTTATGAATTTTTCAAGTTGTCAAAATTATTGAGGGGCAAATCGATATGTTTGCCCCCCCCTCCAACAAATCTTCATATAGGAGTGGGCGACTGCCCCACCAAGGACAACGCCCCTGACGATGCGGAATGGAGTTCACTAAAAAGCTAAGTTTGCATTCTTGGAAGCCCTCTGAAAAAAACATGTGATGGTGACATAATTTGTCACAATGAAAAGAAGAAAAAAAATAAAAGTTACTATGAATTTTTTCCACATGGATTCAACCATGTGACAGCATTATGATGTTCCTATCACAACAACCCACCTGAAATATAATACGTCGCCTGGCTGGCAGAAGGGCGTTAGCAAATGCTCTAAGTAGAAGGGCGTTAACAGTCCGGCTGGCAGAAGGTCGTTAGCAAATGCTCTAAGCAGAAAGGCGTTAACAGTAAATTGCTTCTAACTTGAAACCCATAGGCTTATTCCATATTTTCGCCTCACGTACTGATAGAAGGATCTAAAAGATCAGAATACTTTGATTTCATGTGAAATAAGCCAATGGTTGTCACGTTACAAGCAATTTACTGTTAACGGCCTTCTGCTTAGAGCATTTGCGAACGCCCTTCTGCCAGCCGGGCGATAATGCTATGGTTTTAGTGTACAATCGACCAATAACGATTTGTATACTAACAATAGGTGCAAAAAGACTGATGACATCATTATAAAATGTAATGATTACATTATTATAACAAAAATATCGATGCAATTGCTTAATTTGTTTAGCAAACGAATTTATCAATATCGATTGGTGAAGGGTAATTTTGCTTGCGGAATTTTACGTTTTCATCCTTGATATTTAGAGAGTACGTAGGTATTAAATCTTAATTTAATGTGTATAATAGTACATATACGTGGATCACATGAAGGGCCCGTTCTGTGTCCCAACCATTGGTTCCAGTCCCTGATTTTTGCGAAAGAAAGATAGGAAAACACGAACAACAGAAAAACAACACATTATTAAAAACACACAAACACACACGTTATTCATACAAATACAGTCATAAAATTGCGTATCGTTATCTTTTGCTGACGTTAATTTTATCAATGTTCTTCATAAAACACTGGCGTTGTCGTTGTAAAATGTTATTATCAATTTCATCCAATAAACTGATTAAGGTGTCACGCAAAATACTCTAACTGTCACTTTTAATTGACACTATTACGTTTCAGTGCCACTCCTAATTATCCGCAAGCATAAAAATGAAACATTTCTTTCAAACAATTCGGCAACAAGACAGGATCGATTATGATTGTCATCAAACGCGTTACAATGTATTAAGCGACACTCCATAGGTCATATAAGTCATGCAATAAATTCGGTTTGATGTTTGAGATTTCAGATCTCAAAATACCTTCAACTTGAAACACGTAACATCCCCCTTAAATTGCTTTAATTTCCGCAATTACTCGTAAGCAGATAACCAGACTACACTCCCGAATGGCACACAGGCGGAAGCTTCTGTATGGAGAGGGAAGAACAAAGGTTGCGTATTATTATTATCAATGGCGCTTTATGTTTCTCTCCAGCAGTTCTCACGAAATCTTTGCTCCTACTTGAAATTTCGAAAACATCGAAGGCGAGTGTATTCTTCCTGTTATTATTCGAGAAAGGAATTGACTTTATGTCAGTAATGAAGCAAATGTCACTTATGCGTGCTTTGTTCCTCGATTTTATGTGCAAACATTCAACAATGCAATGTTTGGGGTCATGTACGTTTAATGACAATTGCAGACAGAATGGCTTCTGAGTCATTTACTTTTGTCACGGAAGAAAATTCAAAGGAGAATCAAGTAAAATCTGTTCAACCAACAGAACTTTGATTTCAGGGGGAAGTTAACTACAAAATACTGTTACTACCGTTCTGCAACATTTCAATTTGATTCAAAAACACTTTCCCGCGTATTATTTGTGTAAATATAGGCCCTAGAGCATATTGAATACAAATGTTTTGTTCAGGGTAAATTATATACTTAATGAAGTTTTTCTCGTGCTTTACGAATAATTGGCCCTTATTTCAAGTTTGATATATCCAAAACCAGGCATTGCTAGTCATTGAATATAATACATTTTATCGTATTGTAAAGTGTTGTCTGAACCAATATGTTTAAAAAACGATTGAGTTGATATTTTAAACCCACACCCTAAAAACTCAAATGTTAAATCAACAATATAAAATGGTCGAGGAGTGACCGCACTTTCTAAATGTTGCATTTAGCCTTTTAACCAGCTGTATACATGTTGAATCCAAGTGGATAAAAGGTTAAATGCAACATTAAAAAGTGCGGTCATTCCTCTGTCACTTTAAATGTTGAAATAACATTTTAGTATTTAGAGTGCAGATCGTTCCAATTTTGTTCAAGTTGAAAGTTGTGTGAATACTATTGGATCACGGACTTAATGAATCACAAAATACAGAGCGTTTGATATCATACCGAGTAATGTTCATTACTTATTTGAAAAAGAAAAGTCTAATGGTGACTCATAAACACAAGTTCACTGGCAGGACAGTAACGTTTCTCAAGTCATCGAGTTTTCTTATTTAACAATCTAAGTGTCTTCCTGTTATCCTTTTTGTACAGTTACGTGAGTTTTAAATCAAATATCTAAACCATAGAAAGCACACATTTCTTTGTTGCGGAGTTAAGTGATTTGTAGATTTTATTCTCCTGTTTTGACAATTACGACATCATTTTCAATAAGCAACGTCGTTAATTTATTCGTGTTTGGTTAAAAGTTTATAAAAACGTGACAGTGACGAGTAGGAAACTAGTTAAATAAAAGTTAAGAGGGAATTAAACAGTCAAGTTCACTCCTGCAGACAGACCAACCACTCCATTCAAACTGTTATTTATTTTTTGAAAATAGTTATACGAGGATGCATTATCTGTATAGGGCTTGTAGAACAAATATGATGTCATCGCTCTCTTGAAGTGCCAAACACAACGACAAAATCATTTTAGACCACGAGCCACTTCTAAAGGCCATGATTATGAAATTTGAAGATCAATTAACGTCTAGACTTTATCAATAATGTAGAAAAACACTAACTTTTGTGTAGCCTGTGTATCTGTTCAGTAAAGCAGTATTTTCAGTATTCATGTATTTGTCTATAAATACGAATCTGCCTGTAAATTGGTTCATAAAATGTGTCAGGTATGTTAGCATTAATGCATATGACAAATGTTGCAAATTTGTAAAGAATTTCACACGTCGTACATGATAGGCACCCGTGCAGACCAAGGGCCTGAAACAAGATGAGTAATTATTGTACTGGCTGTTCAATACTTTGATTTCCGTTTAAAAATCTAATGTGACGGTGATATGATATAGACCCTTAACTGGGCTAGAGGATCATAAATTGCATTTTCTGCTATATACCAGTGTATTTACACAAAGATAAGTTTTAGGTCTACAATAGGTATTTATATAATTATGATAAGTTTAACAAGAGTTGAGACCTATGTGACATCCACATGGAATTATCAAAGTGGCACGGCTGCCGAGATTACGTCACAAACGTCTAATTAAATATGGTATTAGTCACGAAGATACGTCATTTGTATACCTAATGTCATTTGTCATTTGTACATTAAACCTTTCTTTCAGATCTTCATTTACCGTTACTTTCAAACATCTGTTTTAATTAGACTAATTAGGGGTCACTTCCACTATGCATAGCGATATTCTAATTTGACGTTCATTCGGTGAGTAGCTTCTTTTAACGATGGAATGTGACATGTCACATTCCGTATCATGTCATTGAAAGAATAAAACAATATTTCTCAACCCTGCTGAGTGTACTATGAGTTTTGTTGCACGAGTTTTTTTATGTTATTCCAAGACAGTAGAAGTGTAACAGATGGTACTTATCTTCAGTGACAACAAACCAGTTGTAGACATGTTACCGAGACCAACAAACTTACTGAAAAGTGCAAACATATAGACACACCTGTGATATCACTATTGCATATCAGATTTGTTTTACCTATTTGTGTTTGTGTTGAGACTGTTTTGTTTTGTATAATACCGTGTGTATTTGTATTTACATGCGTGCGTGCGTGCGTGTGTGTATAAGTATGTGTGTGTTAAACGTGTATGTAAATGTATGTGTGTGTGACGTGTGTGCGTTTGTGTGTGTGTGTGTGTGTATGTATGTATGTATGTATGTATGTATGTATGTGTGTGCGTGCACGTGGGATGTGTATATCGAGTATATCCATTAAATTGCCAACATAATTGTGTGTAAAATGCCCATACAGGTGGATTTTACTCTATCTTCTTCTTCTTCCTCTTCCTCTCCTCCTCCTCCTTCTTCTCCTCCTCATTATTCTTCTCCTCCTTGTTCTTATTCCTTTTTGGGTGTTGGGAGGTGGTGTGGTTTGGGAAGTGGCATAGTTGCTTGATCACAATTTATTCACACCAAAATACGAAAATAGTATAACATTTTGCAGAAATATCCAAATTCTTCTATTACCAGATATACAGTGACAAAATCTACCATTTCTTCATCAACTAAATCAATCTGAAGTTGTCAGAGGTAAAGTACATGCAGCAACTGTGTTTCTGTTATCTTCTAAGCTAAGAACGGTACGTACATAGTACCAAGAACTATAGTTCACTACAATGACAGAAGGCACAAAATAGTGTTTCTTTGTTTTATTACCGTAACTATACACATGGCGATGCCATCAAAACATAACTCGACTGTTATTAAATACAAACATTCCACTGATGTTCATGAATGCTGCACTACTTATCTCGGTTCTCATTATGTGAGTGTTCCTGCCAAGTTTAATGTTCATGACACTTTTCTATGACAATGTAGCAGTATTTTAATCTTTGCAGACATCAAACCATTCATTTTCACACTCAAAAGTTAATAAAACCTCTCTGGGATTTTATGCCGATGATATTTTAGTATTGAAATGATAACATCGGCGTGCCAATTGTAAATGAAACAAACCTTCTTACTGCAAACTCATAAAGTTACTTTGTGTTTGAAATTGAGACATAAACTCAAAGTTCCCGTTTATAGATTTCAATTGGCCCAAAGGTGTCTTTAATTTATGGATTTATTGTTTGCAAAACAGCCAATCAGTTCAGGTCAGTATCTTGTTTTAATTCAACATCATATTTGTACTCGATGTGGCTAAAATTAACAGTGAAAATAATTCATCAGTGTGTGTCCCTTTGCCGTTCAAGTCAGACGTAGACAAGATGGCGTCGGCGCTTGGTGCTTTAAAAGTATTGGCTTGTCTTGTACTTGCTGTTCTTCATTTGAGTGAGTTTTGTTTCATTTCTTTCTTTCTTTCCACAATTGATAGTTTGGTTGGTTGAATTTCTAAAGGGATACTGCAGTTAATTAAACGGTTCGTTTGTTCCCGGTTTGCTCATAGAACTCACCGGGTTTCACTTCCTATGTCTTCAGTAATAGCATTCATCTTATTAATTTCTCTTTTCTGCTTATTTCTTATTAATTTCTCTTTTCTGCTTATTTCATCATTATTTTCTCACGATTATCTGTTATTTTCCTTTCTTCATCTCCCTTTCACTCCTCGTTCTTTATTCTTCCCTTTGTTCGTGTAACCGTGTATTACACAGCTTCTTATTCGGATCTCACACCTCCATCTCGTATTCATAAAATTTACGTTTATCGAATATACGTATATTTTCCGTGTTCTTGAAATGTGAATCGAACTATATAGTTTTGCATAAGATCGGTATCTATATTGGTGATTATCATATAAAAAAAATTGACTGCGGTGTATGTAGTTCGTGGAGGAGACAATTTGGGCATGACATTTTCTTCATAAAACTGCCAAGGAAAGATGAAGAGTTTCATAGCAAACGCCAATAAACGCCATTTTTTTTCAGTTTTGCAAAAATGGTAACCAAAATGTTGTATAGCTATAGGGCTAATTGGCGTACATTTTCATTTTTTCCAGTTTTATGGCAAAACCCATAAACGCCACGTGACTTTCTTGTCAAAACCCAATATATCCACTCAGCCAATCAGCGTACATATCATTCCCAATACGGCGGCGCCCTACAGATGCACAGTGACCTCAAGTCAGGCCAGATGCATGCGAGCATTTTTTTTTCAAAATTCACCATAACCTGTGATTTGGTGATTTGGGGAAAAAACATGGTTTCTATGGCAAAACCCAAATATATCCACATGACTTTCTATGTCAAAATACCAATATATCCACTCAGCCAATCAGCGGGCATATCATGCCCAACATGGCGAGGCCCATAAAACTCTAAAGTTGCAAAGTGACCTCATGCAGGCCAGGCGCCCGCTAGCATGCAGTGCACGGAAAAAAAAATTGATCCGATGTTCCGTCTCGTCTCCTTGATCGGAATTCAATACGGATGACATTTTGCAAAGACACGATTTATGGATATATGACATTTTGCAATAAAAATGCAATTACAGCAATTAATTTTGATTAAATGTTATATATGTAGATTTATGTAAATTCGCCACTGTTTATCATTACATAAAAGCATTTAACCTAAGTTGAGGTTTCTAGCATGGACCCTCCATGTTTCTGTCATGCTCTCTATTTGCACAGCAAAAAAAAATGTCTTTATCTCAGTTTGCCTAAAATTGATATATTGGCTTTTGCTATGAAACTCTTCAGATATTTTCAAAGGTTGCTGTACAGTAGATGATACAACAATTCAAATAATAATAGCACAACAACGCTGAAAAATAGAGTAATATTAGACTGATATTGTCATCGGGGATGGTAGGTTAAATGTTGACTTCGCTATCCCTCCCTCCCACCCCCCGTAACAACCAAACATTAATCCATGTGCAAAAAAATTGCGCAGGAATCTGCACATGCGGAGAAAATGAAGCAATATAATTTTGTCACGTATTAAACTTAGGAAGAACTGTGTTTTAGATAATTTGTGAAAAGTCCTCATTTAGAATACTGAATCATTTTAATTAAAGAAAGTTTTCTGAAATTTCAGCAAATAGAGGTAGTGAGTTGAAAGATTTAGTTGCGGTTTGACGATGTGAAGTTCTTAACGCAACTTCCCTTACATTTTGAACAGTTTGTTATACCCGAATACTTCTTGTTGAAACACCTAGGTCTCAAGTCTTTGGATTCAAGAGAGTTGGTACAAGTGCAGCATATTGACCATTAAAATTCAGAGTCAACAGTTCGTAAAAATGCCTTTTATACATGATTATAAAGTACACTCAATAACACTTGAAGGAGACTGTAAATATAACGATTCTTTGATATGATATTTCACTTTGTACCATATCACAAGATGCAATAAAAATCGTGTGGTTATCTTTATTATATTTGCCCTGTTTTCTCCGATAATTCTGCAATCCTGTACCAGGTGATAAAACAGCGACCGTGTTACGCCCCGTAAGTGGTTGGCACCGCTTTACAGGGGATGTGTACACAAAACAGCACGAGGGATAATTATTGTTTCTATCGCCCTTTCTCATTTCGCTTTTTTCACAATCAATATGTACAGCATAGTCAAAACAATAGTATGTAATATTTCAGTTCCATAATATATACAAGAAACATACTTGTGTCAAAGTTTCAAAAAATATAGTACATGTATTTTACCAACTATAACTCAAAATAACACGGTCCTTTCTGTTGTTATTCTTTCACATTTTCCTCAATCTTTAATTCGTTGATTCCTCATTGTACAAATTAAAAAGCTACATAAAACGTCTCAAAGGGCTGAGGATTAAACACACTTTTCACATTAAGGGTCCAACTCAATATTAGGTTAAATACAACATTTAGAAATTGTGGTCACCTATCGGCACTTTTAAATATAATGGGTATTTACAATATTTATCTGTACCCAGTCTGTCGGGTTGGTTCCGCTTTCTTCTTGCGTTATGGTTTTCATTTGTTCTGAGTAACCACCCTACTGCAACGTTCCGTTCATTTTATATTTTCGCGTGTAGTTTTGTTTCTAATCGTTCAGTCTGGTCGAATCCAATAGTTTAAATTTTGGATGCAATTGATATAGGGTCAAACGAAGAGTTAGTGGTAGTTACTCCTCTCTGTTCGAATGTAAAAAGTTTCTTGTCCTCTGTCTTCTTCGACTTCTCTCTCATTCTTTTCTTGTACATTATCTTGCAGCATCTACCCATTTTCAACCACAAATGAGATGAAATAAGCAGTAAGTGATACGTTCTTAAAGCACGATGCAACGTTGTGGAAACCCCATTAAAAATGTCAAACTTTGACATCCGACCTTCATGACAGTGTTTAAATGGACAAATAATAAACACCCTAGAACACAACAATTTAGTTAGTTATGCTCTCACTAAAAAATAAACACAGATGAATATCAGCGCAATGACTTTATCTCCAATGGAGAAAAAGTCTATGACACAGCAGTCTATGGGGAAAACTAGAGTCGTCGCTCATTGAATTTCTTTTTTAAAGCACTTAATGATCGTTTTGAAGTACATTTTTTCATGGCTTCATATTTAAACTTAACAAAAGACACACATAGCATGAAGTCTTATGTAGCTCAGATTTTCCAAAATTATTTTTTACTTGAAACATTGTTAAATTTTGCCTTTAATAATAAACACAACTAGGCTGTAAATGAACTTCATACAGTAATGAAATGTTTTTCGATTATACCGGTTACTTTCCCCATCATCTCTTTTTTTTCGCAGCCCTTGGTCAGGTTGATCGTCTGGACTGCACGTTTGAGGATGCGACGATCTGCGGGTTCGTCCAAGATTCGACCGATGATTTCGACTGGATCTACAGACAGGGACAGACTCCGACGGATAACACCGGTCCGGTGGTAGACCACACCACCGGTACAACAGCAGGTATACATGCCGACGTTCACGATTATAAATCCCTGGTCAGACATGCAGACTCGGAAATGGGCACAATTGGGGCTACACTCCGTAAAGGGTCAGGTTCAACCACATTACGGGTCAAGTTTGACCAAAATCCATGTCAACGTGATCCGGATTTTGGTCAAACTTGACCCCAAAGGAGCTTGAATCCAACGCTTGTCCTAACGTGTGTGACCCCAACAGAGACACGGGATTTTTAAAAGTGTTTATTCAGAGACATGGCGTTGAACAGAGTAAGGGGGGGGGGGTCTCCACACAGTGGCTTATCAGTGGTCAACCCATTGGGGTGGGGTGGGATCCAGTCACTCACCCGAATTTTATTTCCAAGGGGGTTGGTTTAAGCGGATCCCCTGCAACGCATTTGGTAGGGATAGTTAGGTATTTTAGGTGTATTAATTAAGCTTTTTCCTGATAAAATTCTTTCTAAAGTCCGCATTTTTAAGTGATTTAAGAAATTCTAAAAGTGTACCAGTCAAGAGTGAATGTATTAAAGAGAACATTCTTCCAAATTGTAGATTACGAAGAAATATGTCTATTTGTCAGGAAAGAACAGGACAGATACACTTACGGATTGATTTTCGCATACCTGCCAACCCTGAAACCTAAAAAAAATGGGGACAAAATGGGGCAAAAAAATTGAAAAATTGGGACATTCTACAATATTCTATACATTACTAAAAACAAATATTTCCAAAAATAGGGACACAATTCAAAAAATGGGTAAAAGGTGCTTTTTCTTTTGCCAAAAATAGGGACAGTTGGCAGGTGTGTGTTCGTTATCAATAAATCGCTAATCTTTTGAACCTTTGATGCTGTTGTTTTAATGATAGTGCCGATGATATGATGCTCATAGTAAATGAAAGTTTGAGCAAATTTGGCTAAACCGTTTGGCTAAAGAGTTATGAATGTTCAAAGTTTAATCATTATTAAGAAGGATTCTTGCAACTTTGTCACTTTTTGCGATGAGAGCGTGGGGAAATGGTTATTGGTTTTGTACATAAATTTAAAAAAAAATCATTTTTCTCAGATGCCATTTGAGAACGTGAGCCGCATGTAGAATCATTTTCACTATAATATACTTACATAACAAGCAAGAGGAAATTGGATTTTTATGAAAAATTACAAAATGTAAAAAAGTGTTGTACAAAGTCGAGGATTTCTTAAAGGCAGCCGGGCTAGGAATACTCATCAGGGAGTGGAGGGGGTGCACACCTGTGCATGCGTCACATGGTCCGATGATTAGGGAGGGTATAATGTCGTGAAGGAGGCGGTGATCCAGAATTATAAACCACCAACTTTTACATTCTTTTACAAAAAGTGACAAAGTTGGCAATTTAAGAATCTTCCATAATAAAGGCCCTGTCACACCATAGCGTTTAAAGCCAACGTGTGCCCAACGTACATGTTTTTCGTCGCAAAATTTGGCAAAGTCCAAACACGTTCAAGTACGTTCAAATTCCGGGCTTAAAACGGCGTATAAAGACGAATGGGCAACGAATGAGGAATTAATGGTGATCGTATATCTAGCGTCCCACGTGGCGACTTACAGCGCGTGTGCAGCGTCTATCAAACGGATGCCGAGCGTACACAACGATTGACCGGTGAATGTCTGACGTATCAGTTGCCACTGCCTAACGCTTGCATGGCGACATGTCTTGACTGGTCAAAAAACGTCCATTATCTGTATATTCAGACATCAAAAGTAAGTTCACTTTGGTTCAATTTATATGTTTCTTCGATCATATAAAACAATAAGTGAAAACAAAATATAATATAATAGTGAAAGCAAAAATATCAATGAAAAAATATAGGGAGACCACAGAAAAGATGTTAATTGGAACAATGTTATAGATTGTACCAAAAAAGTATATATATTTTTATAATTTAAGTATGGGATTGATGTTCAATGTGTTAAACCGAAAAAAAATCATGGGTGAGAGAGAGAACTCGGTATGGAGAAGTTACATATTCTTAGTATTTTCTTTTAAATCTTTTGAAATGGTTCAGATTTGGTTGTTTATATATTCGTATTCGTATTGATGAATAACCAACAGTTATTGAAAACGGACGTTCTAAACATTTTCAGTCACATATCAGTGTTTAGCGCTAACGTGTGGCTAACGTGTTCGAAAATGTGGCTGCACGTTCATGTACGTTGTCATTCGTTAGTGTCACGCTTGATATGCGTTGTATTCGTTAGCTGTTCTTTCAGTCGTCGTCGTAAGTCGTTGGAGAACGCTGATTATTTTGAACATGTTCAAAATTTTGAGCGTGCGGCAACGTGCTGATCAGCACGCTATTTATTCGTCGAGTATTCGCTGTTTGAACGATCCGCACGTTGGGTGTTCGTTTCGTAATCGCCCACTGTTCGTCCAATAAACGTCCACCCTCATCTGAAGATATGACATAACGAATGCTCAACGCATATATAGCGTCAGTTTAACGACAAGTTAACGAATATACAGCGAAATTCAACTTTTATCAAAAGTTCTCTAGTCGTCCTTCTGACGATATTGACGCGATATATTACCGTTACAGTACAGTGTGTGCACAGAGCACGGAGCGTATAAGGAGCGTTTTCTTCTGACGTCACAGCCCCCCGTGATACCAATGGATCCTGTATCATTTCTGTTTGTTTCTTACAAAATGGAAAAAGCACAGAGACTCCGACTTCAGTATATTTTGGTCATTCATCAGTATAAATGTGACATGAACCATCATCATCATCGGTCGTCCGTAGACGGAGTAGAAGACGCACTTAAAGCAACATGGTTTGCCCAGAGTACTCTATCTAGCATCAATTTAGGAATTTTAGTTAGTTCCAGACCGATATCTTGTGAAATGGTGTCTAGAAAAGTCACATGATTTCCTACCTCTTTTGTAGTATTGAGAGAACATATAATCTCTATGTACAGAGTCAAATACTTTTTAATTAGTCGATAAATACTGTGCAAATGATAAATTTCTTTCTTTTATTCCTTCAAAGACTCGACAAACAGCTAGAATTTGGGCAATTGTAGATCTATTTTCCTGAGACCACTTCGATTCCAACGGAGCTGGCATTGGGTCAATATGAGGTTGTAGTCGGTTTAGAATATGCAATACAGGCAAGGCTGATCCTCTGTAGTTAGCTGATCAAACAGATCTACTTTTTTTCAGTATGGGAATAATATCACTTTTTGTCCATTGGCTTGATTTCCATATTTCTAGTGCTATTATCCAAGCCACAGCTCGGCCAGGTTTGGCTGTTTGAGAGCTGCGTCTAATTCTTCCAATGTAAATGCTTCATCTTCGTCTTATTCTGGGTTGATAGTGATTTCCTTATAGAGACGGCTGGTCCTTTACGTGGTTCTGAAAGTGTTGTAGCCAGGCGGCAGTTTCTCTCTTCCGGTGATCCGCGAAGTTGAACTATTCTAGTTTCTTTTCGTCCAGTGATTTCATTGATGATCTCCCAAGCTTCTGAATGCTTGTTTCAGTAAAAGGTGTGTTTGACCCGAGATATTTTCTCCTCAAGCATTAGTCTTTCCTCAGAAACGTACAAACTTCCTTCAGCTTTTCAAGACAAGTGGTAGGATTGTTGAATTTGTTAGTTACTCGTTGTAGGTTCAGTCTTTGCAGCTTGCACTACTGGGGAATGGTAGGCGTGGCTTTCAGAGTCCGACGGGGCTTTCTTGATAGGATATCTTTCGCTGTTCTGATGCAGGTTTTAGAGAGTTGGTTACACTTTATCCTGTTCTGGAAGCTCTTAAATTCATATTGTAATGGGTTAAAACGGTTTGCCATTTTGACTGTATACTGCTCTCTGAGTAACGAATTCTTGCAAAGTTTGTGGAAGTTCAAGGGGCAGTGTTTACTTTTGCGTCTATTACGAGTACGCAAGCTGAGTTGTACTCTGGCCGACACTATTCTGTGGTCTCAATCAACAGTTTAGAAAGCATTGCATGATTCAGCGTTGTGGACTGAGTTACCCCACGTCTTTCTGATAAGGATGAAATCAATCTGAGCCTCGGTGGAATCAGGGTACTGGAAGGTCCACATCTTACGGGAAGGTTTCCTGAAACAGGTGTTACAAAACATGAACCAGCTTGCCATCGCCCTATACCTTTAAGGCAGGGGCGGCGCCACAGGGGAGGCAGAGGGAGCGGCCGCCCCTAAAATTGTCAAGACTCGGAAAATCATAGGGGTTGTCATGAATTTTTAGCCTTTTAACATTTTCGCTTCTATTGGTTTTCGCCCTCCCTTTGATTTTACTCTGGCGCCGCCCCTGATTCAAGATAGTAGAAGACGGAGAAGGGAACATCGTGGCATGTTGATATGGACCAGATTGTGGTCTGTACGACCAACTTCTCATAGAGCTTTGTCGTGAGGACTGCAGGTAAGGTTGTCAAGAGCAACCTTTAAATGTCAATTGCATTTATGATGAAATTGGTCTATTAATTTCCTACGTGTCCGAGCGCAGACTCAGCAGTAGAGAGCTATTACGTCATACCCAACCAACGGTAATTGACCAATCACAGTGCCTGATATCAGCTTGTCGATTTTGGTGATTATGCAACCAGAAAGGTGTTAGATTTTGCTGGATCCTCATCCATGCACACCAATCTGCTTGATTAATCTTATATTTTCCTTCATATTATTCGCTTCATTCAAGTCACCTTTGTTGGGCTATTCTAGTTCATAAATTGAAAATTATGCATAACTTAAAATTGAATTGTTCTGATATTCCTAGACACAAAGTGAAAACGTGATCTTCTGTATTTAAATTCATATAATTCGGAAAATTCAGACCTTAGATGCAAAAACTTGATTTCATTATTTTGCAATCAAGGCGAAGTATCGCAGATTGAAAACTAATCCTCACACGGCACAATAGGTCACTTTGTTGTGTATTCGTTAGCCTTTCGTTCAACTGACGCTATGTGAGGTTGTGTGCGTTGAGCATACGTTATAGCAACGCTTCAGATGGAGTGTGCGTGTTATGGACGAACGGTGGACGATTAAGAAACGAATACCCAACGTGCGGGACGTTCAAACAGCGAATACTCAACGTTTACATGGCGTACCGGTCAGCACGTTGCTGCACGCTCAAAATTTTGAACATGTCCAAAATAAAAAAAATTGGCACCATCGCTCTTCAGCGAACCCCGACGACCCTCGGACGAACAGCTAACGAATAAAACGCATGTCAAACGTATTACCAACGACTGACAACGTGCACGAACGTTCCCACGAATTTTCGAATACGTTGGGCACACGTTGGCTTTAAACGCTATAGTGTGACAGGGCCTTAACAATAAAGATCGGGTGTCTTTTTTGTCACGGCTAAAATTGAACATTGTGCAAATACACTGGTACACTGGTATAGAAGAAAATGCTATTTAAGAACCTTCAGCAAAGTGTAGGAGGTAGAAACGTAGTTTTAGTGGAATTATACTAAATGTTTGACTTCTATTTGTTTGTTTGTTTGTTTTTTGTCTCCAGTGACAAAAATTCTACTAGTAGTCCTAGTCTAAATTTAGACAGTGCGTATAGGTCTATTTTTACCTTCGTGGATAGGGCCATCATGCGCAATAGTTGTGTACACTTAGGTGACCTTGCATTCCTTTCAGTGCCTGACACATGCCAGCACAACCGGCTGGTATTACTGTAATCAACCTGATATACCTATCCCCTATGGATTTGGAAAAGTGCGTCTATACACTACACAACTATTTTTTGCGAATTTTTCAAAATCTAGGTAATTTCTGATCTTCAGATTTCACAGGAAAGTCCTTGATAGATAGACCAAGGGCATGATGTTTTGCTGTGTTATAGGAGGGTTGCAAATGAGATTCCTTACCTTTTAGCAAACTTTGAACATTCATAACTCTGAACGGGTTCAGCCAAATTTGCTCAAACTTTCATTGTTTTCTTTCTCCTACTGTTCTTTATTCTCTGAACGTTTGGGTTTCATCCCTCATTGATGTTTGCTTGTCATTGTCAATGAATCACAGGGCATTACATGTACGTTGAGTCCAGTGCCAACCCACAAGACGCTACGGCCCGACTCATCAGCCCTACCTTCCATAGCTCGATAACGCACACAAACTGCGTCCAGTTCTACTACTACATGTACGGTGATCACGTGGCGGATCTCAGGCTCTACCTCCGAGATAGTGGCACCACCACTCTAGGGGATCCGAACTGGCAAAAGTCGGGCGACCAGGGAAACGCTTGGAGAAGAGGGCTTCTAACGATCCCTCCACAGAGTAATACGTATGAGGTAGGTCTGTGCTTTGCCGAGTATAAATTCAGGAGTTATTTATTTTATTTGTATGGTTTTCAGTTTATTGCCGAGATTATAGGCCTATTTCCTTTGCTTTGCTTGTTGACGAGTTAAATCCCTCATTTGAACTACTACTTCTACTACTTCTACTACTACTGTTACTACTACTGTACTATTACTACTACTGCTACTATAACTACTACGACGTCTACTACTACTACTACTACTACTACTACTACTACTGCTGCTGCTGCTGCTGCTGCTACTATAACTACTACGACTACTACTATTACTATACTACTACTACTACTACTACTACTACTACTACTACTACTACTGCTGCTGCTGCTGCTGCTGCTGCTACTATTACTACTATACTAACACTTCTACTCTTACTACTTCTACTACTACTACTTCTACTACTGCTACTATACTAACACTACTACTCTTACTACTTCTACTGCTACTACTACTACTACTACTACTACTACTACTCTTACTACTACTTCTACTACTACTTCTATACTAACACTACTACTCTTACTACTTCTACTGCTGCTGCTGCTACTACTACTACTACTACTACTACTACTACTACTATTACTACTACTACTACTACTATTTACTACTACTACTACTACTGCTACTACTTCTACTACTACAGTGTACAACTACTGCTTCTATAACTACTACTATATGACTACTATACTACTACTACTATACTACTACTACTACTATAACTACTACTACTACTGCAGCTTCTGCTACTGCTACTATTACTATACTTCTACTTCTGCTACTACTTCTGCTGCTAATACTACTGCTACTGCTACTACACTGCTACTACTACTACCACTACTACTACTACTAATAACAATAATAATAATAATTATTATTATTATTATTATTATTATTATTATTATTATTATCATCATCATCATCATGTTTTCTATGTTTTCAAGTAATGCTTCGTATGTTCCCGTCATGAGTCATCGAGTCGGGCATATCTCACCGAAATGGTGGAAAATCTTAAGACTTAAAGGTCACAGTGCTATGACTATGAAATATCATCATTGAACATGTAATCTGTTAACAACATGTGATCTGTTAAAATAAAACGGTGTGTCCGTCGAACGACACGTGTTTTTATAGAAACAGATCATGTCGTCGGAGGCTCCAATATGCTCTGAAACGCTAACAATATTGATAAAAACTGTTTCTATAAAACTACAGATAGTCGTAGAGGGCGTACAAGGGACTGGACATCTGGGAGACATTGCTATCGATGATTTCTCGCTGTCAATTGGTGAATGTCCAATTGGTAAGTAAATTTAGGCTCAGACAATGGCATACTAGTAATACTAGCCCTGTTGGTGGGAATTTGCGCTATAAGATTCTACAATGGTGAATTGCTGAAAGCGATTGTCGATTTCATTTTTTTTCTGTCAGTTTATCCGTTTATCCCAGGGGCTCTCTGCCTTCCAATTAGTTTTGATCATGTTGTTACTAACGCATTATGTGTTGGGCTTCAACAAAATGTGATGGCATACACTCTAAATTACAAGGATTTATAATAAATTCTGATTGACTGTGGTTAGGAACCAGTCGATTTTTGGATTTAGATTTAGATATTAACGATTTATCTGAAGTCACAAATGCTCAAAATTTACATCTCCAAGATTTAAATCTAAATCAAGTAATCGATTGGTCCGCTCGTTAAGGATTTATTGTAAGTCATTGATATTTAGAGTGTACGGTATTTTGAGATGAAATATATTGGGTGTGAAACTCTAAAATATGAACAGCCAAAATGTGTTTATTATTTTTCTCAAGTGAATGACACTAGTTTTGCCACATTTCACAATCGAAAACCAGATGAAAGATCTATTCTATGTTAACAAGTTTGATAGAAATTATTACTTTCCATGGATGTTAGATTTCTATTTGATTTTATTTGTCGAAAGTGTATCGAAATACCGTGGACTAGTAAACAACCTCAATATTTCATTTTTAAACGTTTGTTTCAAAATCTTGGATCTTTGTCTGATTATGCAAAATGTATTGATTTGGTACTTAATGTCAATAAAACATGCATTAAATAGTCTAACACTACTTTTCCTCGATGTGTTTCATCAATTGGTCTTTAAAAAAATCATAGACACCCTGGAATGTGATTTCGAAGATCCGTATCTCTGTGGATTTTACCAGGACTATACGGATAATTTCAACTTCGTTAGACGTGCAGGGTCCACCCCATCGACCAATACTGGACCGGCCTTTGATCACACGTTCCAAAATTCGACCGGTAAGACAATTCAATGAAGGACATTATTTAACATTGTAGAAATACCATTTAAATATTGTCAAACTCTGACCTTCATGATAGTGGTTTTTTGTTGTTGTTGGAATAACCACTGTAGAACACAAAAAGTTAGACCATTATGCTGTCACCAGCAGAATATATACAGATAAATATCCGCATGTGACTTAATCTCCGGTGGAGAAAAAGACTATAACGCAACAATCTTTGGGGAAAATATAAAATGGTTACTCATTGAATTTCACTTTTTAAAAGCACTTAATGATCATTTTGAAGTACAATTTTCAAGGGCTTTATTTTTGGACCTTATCAGAAACTCACATAGCATGAAGTATTATGCAGCTCAGAAGTTTTTCAATTTGAAAAAAAAAATGTTAAACTTTGCCTTTAACCATCACCTGTTGCATCCGGTTACACGAAATAATTTGCTTTTCATGCAAATTAATATCATTGCGTAATTTTCGAAGAAACAAAATCACATTACGCGTTGATAGAGATATACCGGCAATCACACTGTAGATTTATAATTCGTTCTAGTAATTTATTTTGAGAATAAGCCAAGGAAAAGGTTCTTATATAGCGATTCTGTGGGGGCGGGGGTGCCAAAAACATCTATGTAGTTGACAACACCGTTTTTGAATGAGGGAATATCAAAAGACTTACATTTCTCCACACTTCTTATTTGTTGTTTGTTCTTGTTTTCTCTAGTCGAGTCGTGTAGCACAGTGGCAGACGGGTACTAGGTCTGTAACTCTTTCTTGGCGATCAGATGATTTATGTTATAAGTGTGAATGAGTTTGTACATGTTTCTATATGCATGGTTTCTTTATTGTTTTTTTTTTATATATATTTGCTTGAAAACCAGGATACTACATGTACATCGAAACATCTAGCACGTGGCTTGGTACGACGGCACGCCTCTTATCCCCCGTGCTTGCGGCGACACCAATGTCAAGTGATGAGGAATCTTTCTGCGTCATATTCTATTATCACATGTACGGGGAGCACATTGACACACTGAATGTATACCTCAAAAACGACACAGCAGCCCCGTTGGGGACCCCCATTTGGAGTTTATCCGGAAACAGGGGAAATGTTTGGCGCGCTGCAGAAGCTGCACTTCGAAGTCCTTTGGATTTCCAGGTATGCATGTATTTGTCTTCGAGATGAAATAAATGCAAATAATACACCGTTAGTTTTTCCCCGTGGAATGGCCATGATATATATAGGAGTAGGAAAAAAACATAGCTTTTAGATGTAACGTAGCCATAATAAATAAGACTAACGAATTATTCCTGTGGTGGTCCAAAACTTCCAGTATTGCTAAGCTCCATGACTGATGTTGAAGTTTTTAAGAGAGCACTGAGAAGTTTTGATGAATATTTTTTTGATGAATATTTTTTGATGAATATTTCCTTCGATTGTAAACACTGTACATTGTAAAGCGCTTTGGAAAGGCATGTGGCATTACTATTATAGGATTAAATCTATGGCGCTGTAGGTTCAAAAACTTGAATTAGATCTGCATCAATACACGATAAATTACACTGTGTAGAAGCAACAAAAATCACTCTTGGATCAGCTCCTATCTGAGTTTGACTCTGTCCTACGCACGCTCTCGATAGCCTATTGTCTTTTCTCTTCCTAACTTTTTCTTTTAATTTGGCTAAAGATCTCTCATAACAAGACTGATGTAGATACTCTTAGTAGGATCAGTAATATTCATTTTCTTCCGTCAACTCGTCGTGTTTTTGTTTTTGTTATTGTTAACGAGCAGGTAGTATTTGAAGCTGTAGCGGGAACGAGCTATCGAGGTGATATAGCGATCGATGACGTACAGATTACAAACTACGGTTGCCCCGGACAACGTAAGTTTGAAGACAAAGGCTAACATTATAGAACTTCAATTTAAAAAAGTCAAAATTTGATATCTGAGCTGCATAGTAGTGCTCGTATAGACAAAAAAAAAACATCCTAGCATACAAAAGTTTGGAATGTCATGATGCCACTGGCAGGATATGCATGAATAAATAAATTAGTACCCCACCCGAGTTTCAGTTAGTCAGACCTGTAACGCAGTAGTTGGTAGTCTATGGGAGGAAACAGACCAGGTCAGGAAAAGGTCACTTTGGATTTTCACTCTTTTAAAGCACTAAATGATCACTTTGAAGTACAATTTTTTCAGGGCTTCATTTTAGACCTTATCAAAGACACGTAGGGCATGAAAGATTATGCAGCTCTGATATTTTAAACTGTGATCAATCCTAAACTGTGGGTTTAAACTGAATTGATATGTTTTGATATTACATCAAGAGTTTAACAGTATTTTATTTATTGAGTATTTTTGCATAGTATAGTTTTGTCGTTATTGTTTTATGTTTAGGTAATTTTTTATATGAAGTTTAAAACTTTCATTTCAATTTGTCGTGTTGTAACAGTTACTATAATTGAAAGATTTACTTTATGTCATAGTTTCCACGCTTTGCCGTAGAGCCTGGCATATTATCCCCCAAATGTCAAGGGCTCCGTCTTGGCGCCCTCTTTGCCTACGATAAATTAAAAGAAATCATCCGCTAAGAACAAAATCCAGATTCTCTTCTTTGAGACACTTCTTATGAGGATATGATAATGGTGGTGATGATGATGACGGTGATGATGATGGTGTTGATGATGATAATGATGATGATGAGGAGGAGGAGGATGTTGATGGTGATAATGATAAGGAGGAGGAGGATGGTGGTGATGATGATGCTTATTATTATTATTATTATTAATAATATTATTATGATTATTATTATAACTATTATTATTATTATTATTATTATTATTATTATTATTATTATTATTATTATTATTATTATTATTATCATCATCATCATCATCATTGTCATTATAAGTATACAACCCACCATAGGGCGAATCCAAACAATGGGTTTTATTTCGTCTCATTAGGGCAGGAGAGTGTTAAGGCGAAAATGTGTGCGTTAAGGGGAATCGAAACAATAGGCCGAGAACAAAATAATTCGCGCTGAGGTGGAAATTAGAGTTATTATTATCATTATTATTATTATTATTATTATTATTATGTTATTATTATTATTATTATTATTATCATCATTATTATAATCATCATCTTTTTTCTTCCTCCCCTTCTCCCTTTTTCTTCTTCTCTTCCCTCTTCTTCTTCTTCTTTTCTTCTTCTTCTCTTCTTCTTTTCTTCTTCTTCTCCTTTCCTTTTTTTTTTTCTTCTTCTTCTTCTCTTCTTCTCTTCTTCTTCTTCTTCTTCTTCTTCTTCTCTTTTCTTCTTCTTGTTCTTCTTCCTCTTTTTCTTCCCTTGTTCGTCCTCTCCTCCCACTCCTTCTTCTTCTACGATTTACAACAGACATCATCGTAACACAAAGCAGCGTGAGTTGTGACTTCGAAGAAGCCGAGATTTGTTACTACACGCAGGACGATACTGACGATTTTGATTGGTTGTGGACCAACCACGCGACACCCAATGAGCTGACAGGACCTCAGTATGATCACACTCGTGGACGAACTGGGTAGGACACTTATTATTGGAGTGTTGTCATATTGTATAAAAGACACAACATTATTAATCTTTAGAATGTGAATTATTGTGAATAAAATCAAGCATCGAGACGTCCGTGTTTTATCATGGTTGCTAAAACGATGTAAAAAAATTAATGGTTGGCCAACTGACTGATAATTCAAATTGTATACACCGTGTAGATGTTAAAATTGAAGATGACAATTATGGAGTTACATGTACGTGATAATGCTACTGGGTTGTGTATATTCGTTAAAGCATTTTTGGTGCTCATGAAAGGTATTTTCTTATTCAAATTTATAAAGATAAATGTATTATGTCATATGAACCTTAGCGAATTGCACTTTATGCGCAGGCAAACTGTGACAGATGAAAACAACATTCAGCACGTACACCGACGCTCTGCCACACAATGTTATAAGACAATGAGGGACTTCCACCTTTTTCTCAAGAGAGAATGGTGAAGACGATATTCAAATCCGGCGTATATGACCAAAATGAATTGTGCCGTAAGAGATTGCGTCAGTCACTCAGGTGAACAGTGAGTGACGAAGACGACACCTTGGACGCAGCGCGTCCTTCAATGCCGATAATCGGATGCACATACAAATGCAAGCGATATCCTATAACGGTTAGCAAGTCATGCTTTACGCCAAGCCAAAAGGTACGTGATGACGATGACATCCAGGATATCATTAAATGCCGATATTTTGCAGATAATCTCAACGCAACTTATCATTGTCGTGCCTTTATAATATTATACCCAATTAAAGGGTAATGATATGATTGGGAGAAGTCGAAATGCATGAAGAACCAAATGAGTTGAAACATATTTCAATATACACACTGGGTAGAGTATATAATCAGATAAAGGATTTGTCTTGAATTTGTTTACTTGAAAAGAAACAAGCATTAATTTAGCAGTGTTGAATTAATTTCCGGCTCTGATAGAAATTGATGTCATAGAAAGCTACACAACGAATTTCACAGTCAGAGCATTTTCTGATGATTTGAAAAACATAGAGGAAATGTCTGACTATGATATTTTCACAGAAAACTGTAAATGTAGAAGCAATGTGTCCTAATTTGAGGACTACTTTGAATCTTGCTATTTCCCTTTACATGCCAATAACCAACAATATGAAGTTGTTGCTTGATATTATTCTTGTTTCTTGATGCGGTCGCCATTCCTTACATCTTATATATTTACGATCTGTTCCCAATCTAGGTTTCTACATGTACATCTCGACCGAATACAACACGTACTCGTACACGGCCATGGACGTAGCCCGCCTCATCTCACCATTAGTCTCGCGCCCGACGACGACGTCGTGTCTCGAGTTTTGGTATCACATGTACGGTATCGATGTCGAGGAGCTAAACGTCTACATCAAACTCGAAAACGATCTCCTCCCGGACACCCCCGACTGGACCATGTCCGGAAATCAACTGGATTATTGGCACCGAGCAGAGTTATCCATACCAAGGCCGTCGGGAGATTTTAGGGTACGTGTTTCGATGGATTATATGAAGTATAATTATGAAGTAAGACCTTAATCAAATAATTGGTTGACTACAGTCACGTGATGTTTTTGGAGTTGGTACATACCAGTTTTTGTTTGCAAAATTTTCCGCAACATTCAACAATTTACTATGTTTATCATTTTATAAAAATGAGAGAAAAAATTGCACAAAATAAAGCATATCTCTGTATTGGTACATTACCCGATCAATCCACAAATTAAGCGACAAGAAGAATTTTCCTTCTGTTAACTCGACACGCTCCTCCTCCTCATCATCATCTTACTCCTCCTCCTCCTTCTCTTACTCCTCCTCCTCCTCTTCCTCCACATCATCATCATCATCATCATCATCATCAGATTTTGTTCAACAATTGTGATAGATGAAGCCCTCCTCCACTTCTGCCCGCTTCCCCAACAAATCTGCCGGTAGATTGTGGTTGTACAAATGTATATCCTATATCGTAAATAAAAAAAACAGAGCATTTTAAAACTGGGTATGCTTTATAAACAGGCGAATATGGATTATGGTGTGCATTGTTATTCTAGCTTGTGTCATCACAATTTGCTGTCTAGAGATAAAACATTGTTGCCCGAATGTTTGTGGTCTTTTTACCAACCGGAGCATCTTATATCCTGCCTTATCAAGACGACCCTCGTCTCCATGTTGTAATAACATGTCCCGATGTAATCATCACGACTCTAGACTTTGCTCCTGGTTGCTACCATTGTTATAACACGTTTTATTTCTTCTCCAATTCTGCCACCTCATTCACAAGGTGATCTTCGAAGGGAAGAGAGGCGTGAACAATCGTGATGACGTATCACTAGATGACGTCAAATTTTACCTGAACACCGCCTGTCCTAAATGTAAGTCGATATACAGATGAGCCGCGTTCTGATGACGTAATGGTAATTTTAACGTTGACATCTCGTTTATAAAAAAAAAAGAGTAGGTTAATTCAATTCCACTTAAATCTTAAAAATTGATATTAATCTATCTGCTGCAAACATATATTTACGTTACTAACTTAAGTTATTATTGACATATTGTTTACCTCAGGGTGGCGCTAGGGTACATCATCCAACGAGGCGGGGGGGGGGGGGCAGGGGGCCGACGACGACCAAAATAATTGTTTGCCCTTCAAAAAAAGTACTAGCTAAATGAACAACAATCGGGGGGGGGCGAAATTTAAAAACACGGTAAAATCACCGTTATTTTCGTTACTTTGAAAAATAGGG
>JZLH01S0626468.1:7059-17223 GCA_001188425.1 Eucidaris tribuloides | reverse complement strand
CTACAAAGGGAAGGTAAACCCTAAAAATATTATTTTACAACTGCAGAAAAACCTTGTTACAATGAGTACTTTGATTATGAAAATCACCTTGTTACATCAGTTTTTTTTAAATAACAAAGAGAACTTTTAAGTACTGGTACCAGCGAAAATTACCTTGTGAGAAAAGGGTTTTGTGTTTTGTGATATGCCAGAGCTCTTTATAACATGGTTCATTTGAATATGAATGAATTAATTTGTAATACAAACAAGCTGAGAATGTATGAAATCATTAGTCATTTATTTATTTATATATCCAATCACAATGATATAAAAAATATATTATGTTTATTTACAGTTGGAATATAACCTTCATGAAATAAAACAACCTGCAATATGGTATTTATTGCTGAAAATGGACCATTATGGTGGCATGATAAAACCGTAGAAAGATACGATGTAACAGATGTTTAATTTGTCTCTCTCTGTATTACTCAGTAAATACCAAGGATCGTGTCAATGCCGGTAACCAGGGACAGCCTGGTGGTATTGTCGCAGCTCGGATAGTTGTAGATAGTGGATTTGAATTCTGGTTCATTTTTTCTGACATGTTTGTTAAAAAAATATAGATCAGCAGTTGCGATCTACAATACAGAGAGAGACAAATGAAAAATCTATTACATTGTATTTTCACCTCTGTGAATAATCCCTTTCATTCACTTTATAATAGAAAGATACCTCCTAGATTACAAAATGTCTGTACTCGATTGGCTTTTCAAACCATTATTCTGTTATGTCTGGAGTTATCTGTACATCCTGAGAATGATAAATGTATAGGGAAATGATACTGTAGTACTGAACGAACAATGGCTTTACCCGTTGAAGATGATTTGATTTCAAAACATACATTCTATATCTACATGTATAGATATCTTGTTAGTAGTCTCAATGGTAGGAAGTGAACAGATCCCAATCTTCCCCATGTTGATGACGATGATGATGACATTTCATAAAGCACTAAATTAAGTTTAAACTACAAAACTGTTTACTAATATTTTGACACATATTACACTTGATTTTATTGCATCCTCCTCAAATCGCAATGCCCGATGGTACATGTAGTAGATACAATTATTGTTCATTCTTTCTCTGGTTTTTGCAATGTTAAGGCAACATGAAATTCCAACATGGTGGTACCTTTTGATGTATATTTTATGACCTTGTCCTATGTCATAATGTCCTCATATGTTTAGAATAAAATAATAATATAAATTCATATTTGAAATATTCTCTTGATTATATTGCGTTGGTCTCAAATTAATGGAAATAAATATTTAATATATTCTCTTAATCATATTGCATCATTCTCAAATTAATGGAAATTAATTGATGTATTCTCTTGATCATATAAATCATCTTTATTTCAAATCAAATGAAATTAAAGATGTAACAAACAGATATACCCAGGTCCTCTGCCAGGAGAGAAGGAAATATTCCTTCTCACCTGGCAGTAGGCAGGGTTACAAACTCAGAAACAAAAACATGTTTTAACAAACACAATAGTAACAATTTGAAAACAAAATAACAAAACAATTACAAAATGCCAGTGGCACAGATAATTTGTATTGTTTAACATGTATTGATAAAACTGATAATTATCTTGGAATTATTCATACCTATTTGGGAAAATAATTTTTACGAATCATCATTAATTGTTTCATGAAAAACAAATATTAAAAGTAAATGACATGATTGGGGGTAGTCCTAAACTTGGGCTGAAACTACTCTAGAATCAAGTAAACTGTGCAAAAATTCTCCTGTGAAAATCTTGTAGTCAAATGTTGACTCATTCTAAAATGAACAATGTCAATATCACTCATAGCACAGAAACCTGCTGTGTGGCTCTCTATGGGGATTATTTTTATCATCCCAGGATGAAATTAAGATACTCCTATGTTTATGCTTGATTCTCCTTAAGTAAACACATTACAGACAAATCCTCCCAGGTGGGAGATCCACTCCTGCTAGTGTATAGTTGGTATACATTTCAACTCATTTGGTTCTTGAGGCATTTTCAAGTGTTCCCAATCATGTCACTAACCTTTAAAGAATCTATTATCTAAGTTTAAACAAATAAAGTGTTATGTTATATTAATCAACTTTAGGAATACATGTTCAACATGTTTATAATGTGACTATAACAGCATACACGTATGTTCCACTACATGTTCTTATATATGAGATATGGTGAGACTCCCAAGCCAATCATCGTGAAATTCAACACGTACAATACCAGACGAGCAGTGTTTGATGCAAAGACCCGCCTGCGAGGTACAAAAATCTTCATCCAAGAAGACCTCACATCACATCGTAGAGAACTACTCAATGCAGCTAAGCGAAAACCAGCGGTGAAACGTGCTTTGACGAGCGATGGAAAAATCACAGTGTTACTGTCTGTCCCGGGATCGAACGACAGATCTCAGATATCTGGGGGTCATAATCGATGAATCGCTCAACTGGAACAAGCACGTTGAAAAGATTTCTAAAGAAGTTGTTAGTAGAATTTATTTGTTGAAACGGATACGACCGTACATAACGCAACATACAGCCTTAGTTTTTTATAAAGGCATTATACAAGGAAGACTGGATTATTGCAGTGTCGTATGGGGTAACTGTCCAAAACATATATCAATAAATTACAAAAATTACAAAATAGAGCCCTGCGCAGTGCGTTAAACGTTAATTGGAGATATCCTACACAATTACTTTACGACCAACTGGGTATTCATAAATTTGAGGTGCGTCAAAAACATTGAATGCTACACATTATGCATAAGATAGCTCACGGAATGTATCCCACACTAATCTGTCAATTATTCAAATTCAAACATAATTCTTACAATCTTCGACGCAATATACTAATATTCGAGTCCTGCAGGTTTTTCACCAATTACAAATGGAGAAGTTTAGTGTACACAGGAGTAAAAGAATGGAATGATATCCCAGATAATATAAAAATGATGGAGTTCCGTGCATTTAAATGTAAACTAAACGAATTGTAGGGGTCACGTTGGGGGTCATGGACCTGTACGTCTAATCCAATTTGAACCATTTGTTGCTATTGTAGTTTAAGTCTGTGTCTACTTTTGTTGTTCCGTGTTTTCGTCTTTTGTATAGGGTTGTGTTTTATTAGATCGTTTTTAGTTTTATTTGTAAGTGTTCATGTTTATTTAT
The DNA here is from genome assembly GCA_001188425.1 of Eucidaris tribuloides. Taxonomy (NCBI): domain Eukaryota; kingdom Metazoa; phylum Echinodermata; class Echinoidea; order Cidaroida; family Cidaridae; genus Eucidaris; species Eucidaris tribuloides. Next base: position 14,013 of record JZLH01S0626468.1, on the reverse strand, counting down.
GTTAGTGTATAATTTGTATAATTTGTATATATATATTTTAATGTGATTGCCTATTTTTGTATGTATTGTTTTTGATATAGCTTATTAATTAATTGAATGTTTCTATTTGTAAATATTGTCAGCACGGACTTGCTGAAAAACAGGGGTATTGGCTGATGCAAGTTCTTTTATTACCGTGTTTAAATAAAATGAAATTAAATGAATAGTTATAAATACTAAGGTTCAATTGGGGTACATTGACATAACAAAAATTATGAAATTTCGTGAAAAACTTACGAGTTAGTTCTTTTATCTTGTGCTTGCATTGTCCTGAAATTAATGAGAATTAATATTTGACAAACATTTTGTTGTTGTTAATGCATCATCACATCATATGGCATCATCCTCAAATAATAGCAATTAGAATTTGACAAATATTTGCCCAATCTTATTGCATCATCCCCAAATGACAAAACTTCAAGTGGTATTACTAAATGTGAATGCTATTCTTTCTTTTGTGGCAATTTTTAGGTGACAAGGAAGTCGCATATGGTTGTGCACAATGATTAATCTTTACAAAATCATATTATTGTATGGATTATCCAAATTTGCCAAACTTTCAAACTAGATTTCTAAAGATATTCTGGATTTACTAAATCCACATTAAATGCACTATTCAACATTGTGGAAGCACCATTTAAAAAAAAATCAAACTTTGACATCTGCTTACTTGCTAGTGTTTAAATGAGCACCATGAAACACAGACATTTAGACAGTTATGCTGTCACTAGCAAAAACACACAGGGTCATTTTCAAAAGTGAGTGACACGACAATTTGAGAGTCATAAGGACTCATATCTTCCCACTTGGAGGTTATGAATGGATGATGACTACCATATTAGGTATAATGTAGGACTGGCATGTGTCATTACCAGTTTTATTTGAATTCTACAATTGGTCAAGTAATAATGATTAAAAAATAGTGTGTTCCTGACACGACAAATTTTGGACATGGGTGTCTGACCATTATCGGTTATGGTTGGATTCGTACCAAAGTAGTTCTCCAAGAGTACCAGGAGTCCTAGAACATGTGCGTAAATAGATTACCTATCTAACATATGTAGTCACAATCAATCATTCCTTCTCTGTGGCAAATGGTCCCCCCTTACATGCCGTAAGTGACACGACAAAATGCAAAAAATACCCACATTAACATTAATTAGTACCCTTGGACTAAATTCACTGTGTTACAAAATATAATAAATCATTTTATGTAATTTTCATGGAAAACTATCATCTAAGATATCTAGTTTCAAAAAATATTGAAGCCTATTGATTTCTTGCAAGTTTTAATTTTCACCCTCATGTCCACTTTTGTTTGAAAATGGCCACAGATAAATATCACCACATGACTTGATCTCCAGTGGAGAAAAACGTCTACCGGTATGACATGGCAATCTATGTGGAAAAGTGTGGTGATACGTTTCACTGAATGTTGCACGCTGGTGAAAAGTAGCTAACGGTTGCATTGTGAAGGGTATTTTTTTTGTTTAGGGGCTTCATTTTTGGACCTAATCAGAAGACATACATAGCGTATAAAAGATGTATGCAGCTCAGAATTGGTTGTTTAACTTAAAACATTGTTAAATTGGTGGCCTTTAGTGATCTGAGGAGAAAATTTTCTTGTAAGGTTTAATCCATGCACTGAGCCATTTTATGGCATCCTTGCCGTTGCTAGCAGTATACTGCTCATAATGTTAGATAGGGACTGCTTTCTTGGTTTCATCAGGTTGAGTCTCCTTCCTGCCCCGAAAATGTCTCAATAGTGGTTCAAGCAGAAAGAGGGCGGTAGAAGCAATGAGGACGCTGCCAGCTACAAAGAAGGGGAGGTCATAACTCCCTGTTCCATCATACAGAGCACCTACATCCATGAAGAAGAAAGTCAAGAGAGATATAAAGGAGGAGGAAGAAAAGAGAGGAGTAAAAGAAAACAAAAGGACAAAGAATAAAAATGACAAACAAAAACAGAGACAAATAGGAGAAGAAAACAAGAGCCCCAGGGGGCACGACGCTCACCTGAGGTCTCGCTAACTCTCTGTGGTGCCCATAGAGAAAACATCAATTATACATAATTTTGACCATTGAAGCCTGATATCTAGGCACAATGGAGTCACATGAACCACTAAAAAAACTTTGCATCCCCTTGCCATATAGCTGATTTTGCCAAGTTAGTTAAATTCTAGCATCCAATCTCAGAAAAACAAGGCGAAAGCCAGAATGTGTCTCACCCTAGTACGTTACCATTTGACCTTATTTGACCTTTGACCTTCTTATGTGACCTTTGACTCAAATGTAACATTGAGGTCCCTTTACATGTAGGGCATCTACCATCCAAGTTTAAATGGGCTGATACCAACCCAAGTAGAAAATTGCAGGTATATTCTATATTTGACCTCATTTGACCTTTGACCTAAATATGTGACCTTTGACCCCCAAATAACATTAAGGTCCCTGTTACGCATCTACCATCCAAGTTTGGTTACAAATGGACGTGTGGTTAGAACGTTACCTAGTTTGGGCCCTTAGGGCTCTGCCCCCTGAGCCGCCATGGGGGCAAGGTGTACCAGTTTAGGAAACCTCTATCCCCTCCCCCCAAGGATCATTCACACCAAGTTTGGTCTAAATCCATTGATCTGCTTTAAAGAAACTCATGAGAATGTGAATTATTCTCATAGGGCCCATGTTGCCCCCCTGAGGGGCCAAACGGGGCCACCCTGGGCATTGTCAAGAGGAACAATAATTCATTACATATAGAGGTATCTACACACACACTGACTTTGCTAAACTATTTCTGGATCTGAAGAAGATGATATTTGAAAATTACCTACTTTTGGCCCTTAAGAGCCCCACCCCTGGGCCCCCATGGGGGCCAGCTGTACCATTTGAAGAGCATTGAAGCCCCACCCCCTAAGGATTATTCCTGTCAAGTTTGAGCTAAATCCAAACATGCGTTTCAAAGGAGAAGATGAAAATGTGTAAAAGTTTACGCACAACGAACGACGGACAAAAAGCGATCGCAATAGCTCACCTGAGCCGAAGGCTCAGGTGAGCTAAAATCGAGAGATGGAGGAAGAGGAGGAGAAAAAGTAGAAGAAATAGTTGAAGAAAAAAAAATCCAAAAAAGTAAACAGAACATAATACAAACATGTAGCATTGATGTTAACAGAGAACCCTTATCTAATCCTTTTCTAACTCAAATGAAACTGCATCAATTTTCACAAAACACTTCATCACTATAGAAAGTACTCAAGAAACAGACAAATAATGATGTTGGCAGTGGTGAGGATGATGGTGGTGGGTGCGATAGTAGTGGAGGTGGTGGAGGTGGTAATGATGTTGGCAGTGGTGAGGATGATGGTGGTGGGTGCGATAGTAGTGGAGGTGGTGGAGGTGGTTGTGATGTAACTTGTGGTGATGGTGATGATGGTGGTGGGTGGTGCATGGTAAGGTGGTAATGGTGATAATGATGATGATGATGGTGGTGGATAAGGTGGTAATGGTAATCACACAATTAAATGAGATTTAAATGAAATTCATAAGTGAAATTTAATTGTGATTCTACAAATATAAACACATTATGAGGAATCAGGTTTCCTCTCCACTCTTATTGTGCATACATTTCTTCTATTCCAACCCTTCTTTTGGCAATTGGGAGGCAATCTTCTTTGGACACTGGAGCATTGGCAGCATTGCCTGGGAATATTGTACACTTAGTCCATTTAGCATAACAATCACCAGACATTTTGTCTGTGAAATGTGTGGATTTCGCCACTGCATAACAGATGTCGTGCATACCTGATTCTAAGCCTTTTGACAAGGCATCTGTGGGTTGTGGTCTGTCACATCACGCCATTAAGCCTCTGAAGGCAGATAGTTGTATCTCGTGCGCCTAAAAAAGAGACTAATTATATATGCGCTAACTCATGCTGGCACACCCGGAGAGATTGGCCGTTCACTCTGGCCATAGCGCCTCTTTCTATCTTGCACTGAACCCTGATCGCAAACTAATATATATGCAGGACAGATCTTGGAGCCTCATAATGGACCGATCATGAATATTCAATTCATAAATCGGTTGTTTGCCCCAATCCAACGTTACGGACGGTCGGTTCAAATCGTACACGTACGTGAATAGTACCGTAGGTTTGGCCTACTCTTTGAAAATGCAAGCTATTTCGGTAACACAGGAAGGAATTTGTACTAAATCTAGCCATTTTAGTCATTGACAGAATACCTCTAAGTTGGCAAAATGTAACGAATCTAAAGTCGGAAAGTCAGATAGTCAACATTGGATTAAACAACATCAGGGTTTGCAGAAATCAGCTTCAGCTACTGTAAACATGGACGCGTTCCTATCGTCTGTGGCATCACACATAATTATAACTGCTGCAGTGTGGCGGAAATATTTATGTGTGTACATGTAATAATCGTGAAAGTCGATTCTGATTGGCTGCAACCGTGGTTGGCAAATTTTGACATGCTGAAACACAAGGTTAATAATAAGAAATTCTGATGCAAAATCAAAGGCCTCGGGGCTGGCGCCCCCTCGCCGTGCTTTGTCACTTCGGGGTAGCGCGGTAGTCTCGTTCCAGGCGCTAGTGGGATATCGCGCTGACGGGGGAAATCATTAGCCCCGAGGCCTTATCAAGAGGATATTTTAACGCAGGAACCTGCCTGTCTCCACTGTGCGCTGTTCTGATTGTGTTTGTATGAAGTAGAGATAGTGGTGGTGATGGATAGTCGCAATCGAGCTGGTGGACAAGTAAGGTGTTGGTAATGGTGATGATCATGATGGTGGTGGTGGTGGCTGGTGCGGTTGTGATGGGCGGTGGCTGGTGATGTGAGTGGTGATCGGTAGATGGTGTGGTTGATGGATGGCTGATATCGTCGGTGCGTGATGGTGATGGTGATGGGTGGTGGTGGTGATGGTGATCGTGACTGAGGCTGGTGGTGATGGTGACGGTGATGGTGGTGGTGGCTGGTGATGATGATAGGTGATTGGTAATAGGACATGGTGATGGTGAGGGTCGGTGTGTGGAATGGTGCATGGTCGGCTGGGTGGTTGGTGAGGTGATGGTGGTGGTTAGTGATGTGTCGAGGTGTGGTGGTGATGGTGGTGTGGATCGGTGATAGAGATGGTGTGGTGGTGGTGGGTGGTGATGGTGCGGTGGTCGGCTGGTGGCTGGTTCGGTGGTGTGTGATGGTAGTGATGGTGTGATGGTGGTGCGCTAAGCTAAGGTGCTGGCAGTGTGACGATGGTGGTGGGACTGGTGGTTGGTGGTCGGTTGTGATGGTGCTGGTGATGGTTGTGGTGTGGGTGTATGAGGTGTGAGTGAAGACATGGTGATGGTCCGATGATGATGGTGATGGGTGAGTCAAGACACTCGTGCACTGCGCTGATGGTGTTGCGTTGACTGGTGACTGCGTGTCGGTGGTGTCGTCGATGTGATGGGCTGTGCGTTGTGGGATTGGTGGTGCTGCTGCTGGTGCACGGTAGATGATGGTGATGGTGATACGAGATAGAGATACGGCAGATGGTCGATGGTGGTCGGTGGTGTGGCTGATCAGGGCGGCGGACCGGGGGGGGCGGGAACCGCGTAGGGGGCACTTGCCGCCCGCCTCGACCCAATTCCGATACTGGAAGAAATCGCCTTTTATCACAAATGACATTGCCCATTCTAATGGAAAGGGCACATCGTAGGCGACGTGTTGGTAGTCGGGTGATGATGGTGGTGATGATGGAGGTAGTACAGCGTGGTGGTAGTAAGGTGCTGGTAAGTTGTGATGATGGTGGTGGTCATGCGCGGATGTGGTGGAATAACGGGTTGTAGTGGTGATAATGATGGTCGGGGAGTGGTGTTGGCTATGGGATGATGGTGGTGTGATGGTGGTGTGTGATGATGTGTCAGTGTGGCTGGACGGTGGTGTAGTGTGTGGTGGTGACTGGGTGTGGTGGTGGTGGTGGTGACTGGTGGTGGTGGTGGTGGTGTGGTGATGGTGGTGGTGGTGATGGTAGTGAGCGTGGGATCGGTGGGTGGTAGTAGGCTGTCTGGCATGGTGATGATGGTTGTGGTGGGGATGGTGGTGTGTGTGGTTGTGATGGTGATGGTGGTGTGGTGGTGGGTGCATGATGATGGTGATGGTGATAGACATGGTGATGGTGATGGTGGGTGGTGATGGCTGATCGGTGGTCGGTGGGAGTGATGGTGGTGATGTGGTGATGGGTGGTGGTGGTGCATGTGAGGCGTGATTGATTGGATGATGGTAATAGAGATATAGAGCTAGAGCTGGTAGGTGGTGGTGGTGGTGGTGATCCAGGGCGTGGCATGACCGGGTGGGGGGAGCGCGCATGGGGACTTCCCCGCCCCATCTTGATAGGAAACATGCCCCAGGCCTTTTTCCAATGGAGATGTGGCCCTTGTTTGAAAGAGACACTTTTTAAATCTACCGCATTTTCCCCGTTTCTGAAGGTGGATTCTTCTTTGTTATTCTATATTATTTTTCTCTCTTATTTTGTTACCAGTACAAAGAAGACATAATTGGGGGTAAATTATGGTTCACACGGATTGCGCTAAAAGCGGTGTCATTTGGCATTCATCTTCAATGCCTCATCCGGGTAAGCAAATTAGGCGCCGCACCTGCTACTGTTTGCCCACACTATCTACCCCCTCATTTCACGTACCAGAGTAAATAGTGCAAAGTTTTTCTAAGTTAAATGTGCCTCTTATTGTTGTAGGCCCTATACCCATACTAAGTGAAGATTATTTCAGTTTTTTTAAATAAACGCATTTCGTCCACTGAAGTGAGATTTTTTTCATACTTTGCTACTTTTTATGTTATTCTATTCGCATGTGTATGTTTGCCCTCCGGGGTATGGTCCGTACAGGGAGAACTCTTGTTCAACTGAAGAGAACA
>JZLH01S0626466.1:30482-40458 GCA_001188425.1 Eucidaris tribuloides | reverse complement strand
GTGGGAATTTCCGTTTAATAAAAAAATTCTAGTAGTCTGCGTGATGTCCGCCTCTGTGACCTGAATGTCAAGTTAATTCAATCCATCATTTCTTCTTGTAACAGCAAGGAGAGCGACTCAAGGTCAACCCCTATCAGAAAAGTATCTTTAATAATATTACATGTTATCATCAACCCCTTTCTCGGCGGCCTCCATTCAAATTACATTTCGTAATCTTTCGGGTTGGGTTGGTCGAATAAACTCCTTGGCGTTGTTCTAACATGTAAAGGCGTTGTGCAACCTGTACAGCCCTGAGAAAGGGAAATAGTTTGGAACTACGCCACCTATAGTTGTTATGGGGCGAGTCACAGCGCGAGTGCTTACAATTTCTACGCAAAAAGCCACAAATAAATATATATTATATAGTCCAGAACACATGAATACCACATTAATCCTATTCAGGCTACACATCATCCAAAAAAAAAAAAAGGCGCCAAAAAAAAATAAAAAATCAAAAAAAAAATTTGCCTGTTTTACTGTTTTGGGAGTTCCTGCACATATCTGTTAGTATAAGTTGATTTCACGCTTCTATCGTATGACGTGTGTAAAGCATGTACAATTATAACTTCAATCACTCAAATAATCAACTTTTAAGTAGTTAGAATTTGATTAGGTTTTTCACGTAAGATACTTAGAATAGTTGTCTCAGTAAGCTATTATGATTAGTTCGATATCATCTCAGCCTTCACGATTTCTGGAAAATTCAATAAGGCAATATTTTATCTTCATTCAGTGGCCGATTAGGTCTCTTTGTTTCAAGTAACCTGAGAGGAAATTCAACAGGTGGGGGGGTGGGCGATGCGCTTTGTTTGATTTGCAGATGTATGGAATTAGTGGAATTTACTGATTTTTTCAAAAAATTTCTCTCCTCCTTGTTGGGTCTACTGCTATATTGTACTGAGGCAGTTTTTTTTGGCGGTCGGCCAAATTATCCCCGACAATTTCGCCATCTGTAAGATTCTTACGACTTAGCTGCCCCACTCCCCTGAATTGAAAAATATACAGGGTGGAGCCCAGAAAGGATATGCTACACGTTGCATCGTTAATTCTTCAACATTCTCTACAAAATTGATTATATGGCATTGATAGTTATTTCGTCGAGTTAGAACATTCTATTTCTCCAACAACAATGATACCCACACATGCAATCATTGCAATTCAGTGATTAGGTGTCTTTGGACTCTTATAGGGCATATTTTTCCACACACACACATGGGCCAACAGTACAATCTTCACACTCAAATTTGCTATTATTAGCACATTCCACCAGCAATTTATACCAGACCACCAAAATATTACTCGCGTAATTCGAGACGCTAACCAGTCAGAATGAGAGCTGGAATTCAATTATAAGCCATGTGCAATGACATATGTCTACAGGCCACTATCTTACCACTGTTGTTCGTATCAAAGCGAAAGCGTGACATTCATCTTTTATCTAACATGTACTCCCGGCTCTAATCTATTCCTAATGGCACAGTCTCTAGTTCGTAATCGTTGAGAACTCACTTTTTCGGTCATTTCGGACAGCACCTTAAGATCGTTCGGTTGGTGGGGAAAAGAACAAACTATCAACAGAGACATATACTTGACATTGCCTCAAAAAGGCCCTAGGATCCCAACGCTACTCAAAAATCAATTCATCATGGGTATCATTTTGTCGGAAAATCCAATGTTCTAACAAATGAAAATAGAAATTAGTGGCATATATTTTTTTCATGATGTTGAAGAAATTAAGGATCGTAAGTGTAGCATTCTTTCTGGGCCACCCTGTATAGCGCACATGTGCACGTGAAATGCAATCGTTTATATTGAAGATGAAGGAAAACGAGTGTATTTGTCTAAGGTCGTCAGTTACTGAGTGCTCACTTTAGTTTATTTGTTCCACATTGTTTGAGTACAGCTTGCTTCGGGGAAAATTTACAGTGCGGTTCAAGTGCATTTTGTTATCAAAATGTTATGATTTACAGAGTATACTTCGAATGACGTATATGTAAATGATATAAAGTAGCACCAATTTCTCTGAAAAGAATGATAGCATTTTTTTTTGTCTGTGCAGATGGGATATTTTCTTCTCGTTTTTGGAGAGCAAAAATGCTATGATTTTCAAAGTATACCTTATAATTATGACGTAAACGGTACACAGTAGGTATTTTTTTTCTTTGAAAAGAATGATAGAATTTTTTCTACAGGTGCTGATGAGACATTTTTAACTCGTTTATGGACGGCCAAAATGTTGGTGTTAAAATTACTCCCCTGATGTTAACACGGGACAACACCTTGAATGCGACACCAGTGTTAAAAAGAATACACAGTACTGGTTGATGATGGAAAATCTTTCATCAAAATTTCAGATTATTTTCATTGGTTTCCAGGTGAGAGTATATTACATTTGCATTATAATGTGAGACTAATTCCCTTCATATGCAATAAAAAGTTGAGGGATTGGCAGTTAGAACAGATGAAGTTTTCCATTGAAAATTCCCATTCCAATGCTTAAGTGTGTAGGTCAACAATTAACCAGTCCCACATATTGATTTCTGTGTTAGTACTTTGTCAGCAATAGGAATTTGTGTAGCAGATTTGTCAAAAACGAAGTGTTCTGTTGTTTTCAACTACTCTCTCCTGTACTATAGTGACCTTTTCAGAATACCATCTGTTCACAGAAGGTTTGAAAGCAGCTGATATTAAAATGATGTTGTTCTGCAAGTACTCAGCCAGTACTGTGTATTCTCTTCAAGGTTTCGGTGTTATCATACCACCCAGTGTTGATATATTCGTCCCTTTAATTCCAGAAGCACAAGTTTCAATATTGGTCTCCATCTTTAATCTTTTGACGTCTAATGCCAGCTGCATGTCTGTAAATACTCCAATGGGTGACTCAGAGTGCAAGCCTGACCGTACATGTAGTTTGAGCACCATTTTCCCATCATCTCTACCTAATTGCAAGTTCTGTTTGATCCTAAGTTATGAACTAGACCGGTTCAGGGACGTCGATCGGGGGGAGGGAGCAAACATGTCGTTTTGACCCCCCCCCCCAATCATTTTGAAAACATGGAAAATTCATAAAACGTAATGCACGAAAATGTTTAAAAAGCAGAGCAAAGCACCATAAACCTATTAAATTAACATAAAAATATGACTAAACATACGTAATTTTCAAATTTTCGGCCTTCGTACGCAAAATTTTTAATTGCCATTTTGCACGCCGAGCGCGCCTTTTGTCATTTTCTAACTTTTTGCTCCCGCCAATCCGAGAAATGGATCGATACCTCCGGACCGGTTTACTATTATGTTCAAATCTATAGATTTTTCTTCATCGGAGGCCAGTAACGAGGTATTCCATAAACCCGTTTCTAATATGTACATATCAATACTTGGAGTCCGATTTGCATACATTAATTGTTGCTATCTTAATCGACCACATCTTAGTCACAAAACGCAAGATTTTGTTATCTGTAGTATACAAAAAAAGTGTTCAAGAAGTTGAAGTTGGAACGGTTTATCGGCGTGTTATACGAAAATTAATAAGACACAAGATATACTGTAGTTTCAAAAGGTTCATAATTACATTGAAAATAATCCCTGCATCGATTCCATTTACCGTGTGTAAATAGCATCAATCACAGAGAAGGAACTGACGCAATTTATGATATTTTGAAGAAGTTTGTCAGCAGATATGAGTGAACGAGGTGGGTCAAAGTAGAAAGAATTTGTAATAGCATGTCAATTGCAGGGAAAACAGCATTACATGCCAAACGCGTGATTATATCAACATTGCCGAGCCCAGTTTCTTTGATAGTCGTTCAGGGTGATATTATTTGTTATCGAAATTATCATAAAAATGGCATTCCTGTGCTGCGTCAAAATACAAAATACTGTTAACGTCATGACAGGAAATACGGACACATATGAATTTGGGCAATCAATCAATCAATCAATCAATCAATCAATCTATCAACCAATCAATCAATCAATCAATCAATCAATCAATCAATCAATTACTACTTAATCAATCAACCAATCAATCAATCAATCAATCAATCAATCAATCAATCAATCAATCAATCAATCAATCAATCAATCAATCAATCAATTACTTAATCAATCAATCAATCAATCAATCAATCAATCAATCAATCAATCAATCAATCAATCAATCAATCAATCAATCAATCAATAAATCAATCAATTGCTTTATCTGTTTTTGTTGTGTCTTAAATCATCGAGAATTTACACTTAACCAGAAGTACGAGGTGACACTAATTTATAAACAAATTGACAACATGTGCTCTTGAATTAAGTATAAAAGTTCATTATTAAATTATGATAAATGAATAATAGGCACTCAATACTCAAGCCCGAGTGATTATGAGAAAGGAAACTATTGTTAAGATTCCCCAGAGACAGAAACAGGCCACATTCTGAGTCACTGTATAATTAACAAGTAGAAAATCTCAATTTTAGTGTTAATTACTTTAGTCTGATAAATATTATTGTCAAAATGTTCATTGACTTCTGCAATCATGAAAGCAACATGTGAAATCGTATAATAACTTCATGGGAAGTAGTAATTAAAACCCTCAAAAATTGATGTTGTGGTTGGTTAAAGAGAATACACAGTAATGGTTGATGATGAAAATCTTTCATCAAAATGTCACATTTCATTGGTTTCCAGTTGAGAGTATATCACATTTGCATTACAATGTGGGACTGATTCACTTCATATGCAATAAAAAGTTGAGGGATTAGCAGTATGAACAGATGAAGTTTCCGTTGGACGTTCCCATTCCAATGCTAAAGTCTGCATGTCAACAATTGATGTAGTCCCATCTACTGATTTATGTGTTGGTACTTTGTCAGCAGTCATGATTTGTGTAGCAAATGTTTCAAAAACGACGAGTGTTCTGTTGTTTTCAACTACTCTCTCCTGTACTAAAGTGACATTTTCAGAATACCATCTGTTCACAGAAGGTTTGAAAGCAGATGATGTCAAAATGATGTTGCTCTGCAAGTACTCAACCGGTACTGTGTATTCTCTTTAAATTGGTTGAAGTTTATTGTTAGTTTTTTTTCTTTTGTTAGTGAATATGAAATTGCATTTCCATCATTTCCCGATTCTGCATTTATATGACATAAACAACGAAATAAATCAAACATGAAATACAAAACGATTTACCGGTATTTTATGTACGTTTCATTTGTTCATAAATTATCATCACCCGCAAAATAATAATTAAAGAATAATGACATCAATTACAAGCATGTACGACGCCATTAAAACACCTCCATTAATATCACTAAAAGTTTCACATAAAATTGCAGGTGAATTATTACTACCTATTTTTACAGTCACTTCATAGAACTTGAACTTAATGAGCAGTCAGCCTTACATAATTGCAGTACGTCATTATAGCAGCAACGTCAGAATGATAACCTAATCCAGTAATGTAAGTCCTGTTAGCCACGGGTCGGTACGGGGTCGGCATTGTTGGCAGCTTATCACTAACATTTTTGCTGGTAGTCAGTCTTTCAGCTCCCTTGCCCGTCAAATTGCACTGATACCAAAAATAATTTCGATAAAATTCCATATGTTCATGTAAAACTCCTTGTTCCGGTTTGAGTATGGTCTCCATATACGCACATACTATAGTTTACTTAAAACATGATCACAATACGCCGTATTGGTAATTTTTGCATAAATATGATTCACATAATTATTCATGTCGGTAAAGTGGGCCATTTTGTATTTTAAAATGATCAGTTACTGCTTGAAAAAAGTGAAGTCTATGATTACTCAGGTTGACCGAACTCACTTTGCCCATTTCCTCCAACGGACTACTGTGTGTAGATCCAGGCTATTTTATACTCCACTGCAGTAATAATTCAAGGGTGATGTTTATTCATGCGTATCTTACCAGTGGCAGCATAACCTTCCAAACTTTTGCATGCTAGGATGTTTATTTGTCCATTTAAGCACTACCATGTTGTTTAGTTATCAAAGTCTGCCTATTTTTTTTAAATTGAAGCTCCACTATGTTAACTTGTGTCTTCAATGTAACAATGATAATTCCAAATGACAATAATCCGATATCGATAAAGATGACTCGTTATTATCGTAGTGTACCATGACATATTGCAAGTCAGAAATGCATAACATGGCAGGACAAAATGCATTATAGTGTTCCATTATCCTCTATTTGGCTACGTTATGATTGATTCACTGTAAAGAAGGAAAAAAAATGGAGGATCCTTCTGACTTGATTACCACGGATTGGGATATCGTGACTCTGTCCATGTCGACACTTATACCGTTATAAATTGAGATATACATGTATATACTTTCTTCAAGGGAATTATGTGGCAGGGTAGTGTCTATTTCACTTCCTCCTGTTCATAAACTGTTATAGATGTAATAGACTGTAATCATATATCACAAATGGCTATAGTTACAGCCATAGGCGTACGCAGGATTTTGCCAAGGGGGTTGTTTATCCGCAGCCAAATCCTAGGTCTAAAATTTTTCCGGTCTGCCCAGCCGCCGAAAATTTAAAAATTTTTCATTCCAAATCCGAGGTCAAAATTTTTCCCCGTCAGCCCACGAGCCGAAAAGTGATTTTTTTTTTTTCATTCCAAATCGAAGGTCACAAATTTACAAATTTTTCCCGGTCGGCCCAGCCGCCGACAAGTCGCTCAGCGGGGGGGGGGGGGGGGTTAGCGGTCAACAAAAATTTCTAAATTTTCGGACACCCCCCTTTTGCTAAAGGGGGTGTTTAACAACTAAAACACCCCCTTTGGCCAAAGGGGGTGTTTGAACACCCCAAACACCCCCCTGCGTACGCATATGGTTACAGCTATATTAATATCTTATGAAAAGGCGTACCGGGCCGGGGGGGGGGTCACAGGGACTATGGCCCCAGATTCGACAGGTGAGCTGCATACCAAAGAAGTGGGAATTAAGGAGTGATTGGTTATCGGTGGTTATAATTAAACTAAAGTAATTCACAGTTTTCCGTATAGTTAGCCGGATTTGCTCTGCCCGTTGAAAAAATCCTGGTTATGCTGCTGTTGTTATCAGGCTATGATCATATAAGTGTAAAAGGCATCGTATAAGAATGTTTCCAGTAAAAAAAGAATCTGAACTATACAGGATTTCCCATGCTACTAGTATCTATGATAAGGTCTAAAAATGAAGCCTTGAGAAAAATACAGTTCAAAATGATCATTATGTGCTTTTAAAAAGTGCAAATCATTGAGTGATCATTCCAGTTTTCCCCCATAGACCGCTGCGTTGCAAAAATTTTTAGCAACTAATAAATGATTCATGTGCCGATTTTTGTCTGTACATATTTTGTGAGTGACAGCATAACTGTCCAAAGTTTTGTGTTCTAAAGTGTTTATTTGTTCATTCAAACACTTTTAGATATGCCAGATAGCAAAGTTTGACAATTTTAGTTTAGATGAGACTTCCACAATTTTAAATAGCGGCTTTAATCCGAGAACGTCATTGGTAATAATCATGAGATCATGAGGAGCAATTTACCTTCAAATAAGTTTATTTCTCTTGAAGGTGTTTTTTATGCAGTCTTTATAACGAAAATAGAATAACACGAAAGAAAAAAAAAGATTCCCGTTATTTTTAAGTCGTTTAAAATTTGTGAAGATGACCCGTACGAACTATTCAGGAGGAATACGGCGGTGTGTGTTACTATTTCGTCAAAAATTATGATGTAAGCGACAGAAATAGCAGAGGCAGCAACCAGAAGGACAAGCAGAGAAGGAGAAGAAGGAGAAGGAGAAGAAGAAGAAGAAAAAAAAGTAAAAAGGGAAACGAGCAGAAGAAAAGTGAATGAGAAAAAACGAGAAAAACAACGAGAGGAAGAATAAAAAATGAAGGAGAAACAGAAAGCGGAAGAAAAAGAATAGGAAGGAAAGAGGAGGAAGACAAGAGAAATGAAGAAAGAAGGAGAAGAAAAGAAAAAGTATAAGATGTTGAAGACCCCCAAGAAAAACTAAAAGGAAAAGAAGGAAAGAAGAAGCAAAAGGAGGATAGGAAGGAGAAGAATAAAATTGAAGAAGGAAAAAGAGGGAGAAAAAGAAGGGGAAAGAAAAGAGAAGTGGGATGATTGAAGAATGGAAGAAAGAGGAAAAAGAAAAGAGGAGGAATAACAAAAGAATGAAGTAGAAGGAAAAGAAAGAAAAGGAAGAAAAAAAGAAGGAAAGGAGAAAGAAAGGAACAAGAAAGGGATGAAGGAGGAAAAAAGAAAAGAAGAAGAGGAAATAATAATAAGAAAAACACAAACAAAAACAAGAACAATTATGATACAGTCACAAGGTTGAAATGCCAGAATATCTATTATTTCTTCCCTCGGATAATAATTTGAAATAGGTGATTATTGTTAAAATACATTTTCTTTTGATTTATGGTATGTTTTGTTTTCATGGAAAATCAGTCGTTTGCCTCATTATCAAACCGCTTATGGTAATTTTTTTTTAATAAGAAGTAATTACAACAAATGGGATAAAGTTGGCGTGACAGTTTTGATTGTGATGTCGTTAATAAGGTGGCAAAATAGTGTGAAATACACCCCTGCCCGCAGACTGTATTTTACAGCAATCATAATCACCGGTGTAAAATTTCGCAATTAATCATGAAAATGACCACCACCAACAGCAAAAGAAAATGCAAATATCCACAAACTCAACTAAAATATTACAACGTATTTCTGGTGGTGCTTTCAAGGGTTATTGACCTGAAATATGAAGTTCATTACTGAAATAAATAGGACAGTTCTGTATACTGGGTTATACCGGTTGACTCGGCGTATCCAGACCTTTCTTAATAGGGGCAGACACGTGCGTCTTTCAGGGACACAATGTGAATACAGCAGGGATGACGGCCGGGGGGGGGGGGAGCGCTGCCCCTATTTTTTCAAAGTTATTAAAAATGACAGACTTGACTGTTTTTCGAAAATGTCGCCCCATATTGTTGTTGATTTGGCTATTAAAAAGTACTTTTCGTCGTCGTCTGCCCCCCTCTCGCCTGCTTGTCGAATGCTTTTTGTCTTGTAACTTAGCTAGTATTTTTTTTTGCGGCTAAAAAAATGCTTGTGGTCGTCATCGGCCCCCCTGCCCCCACTTGTCGGATGCTGTTTGGCTGGTAAAACAATTTGGCAGGCAAATTTTTCCCGGCCGATTTCACCGCACCTAAGATTTTACCCTTGCGCCTCCCCTGGAATACAGTACTGTATTACTGGGGTAGAATATCACCCCACCCATTGAGACTCGGTACGGTATCAAGCATTAACATAATTATGGGGGATGGGGTGCACTGAAAATTTCAGAGATTATTGCAGTTTTCAAAAAATATCATAGTTCATTGAAAAGGGAGTTGCTTGAAAATGTCATGTACGGCTATTACCTTAGAATTGAACGGACAAAATAACATTTTAGTGATTTAAACATGTCTGAATCTTTGATAATTCTATAAAAAGAAATCTTGGTTAGGCGTACTAATTCAACATTTTCTGTCAAGTTATAATTTTTGGTTAATCCTTATTTTTTAATTGGTAGAGGGGGTTTCTCTCCCTTTTTAAAATTTAAAATCTTATTACAATGTACTTCTAGTTGGTGTCACTTGATTTGATATTGTAATGATTAAAAAATTCGATATAAATCTAAAATTATCCCAATTTGACCTTGTATGAGGGGGGGGGGTGGATAAAAAATAACACCCCTATTACTTGTGAATATAGGCGCCTGGCCGGATGGTCTGCACATAACCATAAGGCAATATCAATTTATTATATCTCCTGTAAATAAACCTGTTTAGGAATACGATACGATAGTTTTCATATCGTCATGACGCACTGTGTATTTAGGATCACGTACGTGCAGTCAGGGAACAGCAGGGCTCGCTCGCATTCATTACGGAAGG
>JZLH01S0626466.1:5373-15557 GCA_001188425.1 Eucidaris tribuloides | reverse complement strand
AACACCTCCCTTCGGCAAAAGGGGGGTGTTTGAACACCCCAAACACCCCCCCTGCGTACGCGTATGCTTGTGCGAGAAATGACAAAAACAAACAAATTAATGACTTCACATGTAGTTGGTTTAGGAATGGGAGTGAGATTTAGATTGACAATATTATTCTTCACAAAACCTCTTTTCGGTGAAACACAGGATCTGCTGTGGATTTTGTCCAACGGAGAAATATACTGTATTCATCTGTTGGTAAAAGAAATCGACACTGCATAATATTAAAAAGGTTAGGGGTAATTAACTCGTGTACTGTTCCCCAAGGAATTAAATTTCAATATATTTGGCAGTTTAGTTGTCAAGTACAGATACTTCATAATTGCAGGGATGAATTAGATTTATTTCTGGTCATGACACTCAGGCCGTGATAAATACGTGATTGTTTATTAGGTTCATAAACTGGAACTGAGGTCGGGATCATCTGTCATGAATTATATTTTTAAGATCTTTCTAGAACGAAGATTTGTAATTTTGGCAAAACAAGAATAAGATTATCCATACCATCCCAAGTAAATTGATCATTCTGCAACATGTAGTTATAAGTATGATTATTCATACCGAATAGGTACACTTTCAATAATATTTATTCTCATGAATCAAAATCTGGAATGACACAACTTGTAAATTGAATTTGTAGGTGTCGATAAGGAGACAATCTGAAATGCTTAGGGGGCCCGTGACCTGGCCTTCGCAGTTGTGTTTTTTTCTTTTATTCTATAGTTTTGTATGATGATGATGATGATGATGATGATGGTGATGGTGATGATTATGATGATAATGATACTGCTGCTGCTGCTGCTGATGGTGATGATAATGATGATGATGATGATGATGATTATGATAATAATGATAATCATAATGATATCAATAATAGTGAAACTTATACAGCGCACACATCGTCCACATGATGTTTATCTTGTTGTGTCATGAAAATAATATTGATGATGATAATGATAATGGTAATGATAATGTTAGTGATAATGATAATGATAATGATAATGATAATGATTAAGATGATAGCAATGATGATGATAATAATGATGATAAGGAGAATGAGGAGAATGAGGAGTTGACAATGATGTTATCGCGATGATGTGGAAGGTAAAGATGATTCCCGGTGATGGTGTTAATGATGTTGATCCTAATAATGATAATGGCAATGGTAATGACGATTACGGCGACTATAATTGTGATTACGATATTTTTGGGAATAATCATGATTGTTTTTGAAAAAGGTGATATATAAATGAAAATTAATCGATATGTAAATGTTGAAACAGTAAAAAAAAACACCATTTTTTTTTAAACGGGGCCATAACTAATGTAGCAAACAAATGATAAGACAGGAAGAATAATAGTAAAGTGGTAGACATTTGAAATGTTATTCACTTTTAAGATTGTTTAATCATTTTGTGTTTGTTGGAAAATTTTGAGGATTTTAAAATATGTGATGTAGTATAAAAATTTGTTCTGCTCATTCCGAAACCTAACTGTTATTATCACAAAATTCATTGAATGGTTCATTCCCACGATGACGATGATGATGATGATGATAACGATGATGATGATGATGATAATAGTAATAGTAATAGTAATAGTAAAATTAATAGTAATAATAGTAATAATAATACCACCACCACTGCTACTTCTACTACTACTACTACTACTACTACTACTACTACTACTACTACTACTACTACTGCGACTACAATTACTACTACAATTACTACTACTACTACCGCTTCTACTACTACTACTACTACTACTACTACTACTACTACTACTACTACTACTACTACTACTACTACTACTACTACTAGTAATTTCGTGCTTTCTTCTTCTTCTTTTTTCTTCAGGAAAGTTGAGTTGCGATACGTGAGAACTGCCACCAAGAAGGTCACACCCGAAGACATGGCGGCGTTTACCCACGAGGAGCGGTTTATGGCCGCGGTGCGAGATGGCGACGTCTCCTTCGTCGAAGATGCCCTGGAAAAGATCGCCACTCAACCCCTAGACATCAATTGTACTGATCGGAATGGGAGAACGGCCATCGGCGTGGCCATCAACAGAGGGAATCTCCGTAAGTACCCTGCAAATTAAACTGGGGTGTTAAATTTAACACCAATGGTGATGCACAATGTAGATACGAGACATGGTGTAAAATGTGTAACACCACGGATGTTATTTTAATACCAAGAGCATTGGTTTTAACACCACGGATGTTGAAAAATCAACACTTTTCCGGTATTCATATTGTGCAACACCCTTGGTGCTCAATTTAACACGCCAGTTTTTGCAGTGCAGTGTGTTACACAATCGGTTGTCCGGCAGAAGGATTCTTAACATTATAAATATTGCCTTATTTTGCACTTAACAGACTGAGAGAAGGAGTTTGAAGTATTACACTACTTTTTATTTCATTTTAAAGCCAAAGTTTAGTTTTGGGGATTATTTTTTATTTGAAAGCTTTATGCCCGAAAGTCATATCCCAGCAATACTAGATTCTGGATGTCTTTAGTTTTTTTTAATTGATTAATGAAAAATCTCTGGGGTCTATATTTTACATTATAGCATCCAAAGGGTTAATAAGGTGTTAAGGTTATATGAGTTATACCTCATCTGAAAGAGCAGACTTTTCTAAAATCAAGCAAACTGTGTAAGGATTCTGATGTAAAAAAATGTGGTCAACTGTTTACTCGTTTTAAATCAATTAATATCAGTATTCCTTATGAAAGACACGTTTGTTGTGTAGCTTTCTATGGGCATGAGAGTAATTCAAAACTGGTATGTTCATGCTTGATTCTCCTAAGGCCCTGGTCACAACCTAGCGTTGCCGGACTACACTGCGATCAATGAATCGTACGACAAGGGCCTCCGCCAGCACAGTCGCAAGTAACTCGCACGATTTGTGCTGTATGGTCACACTTGTACGACCTGTTTGCCACTTGTCGTAGGTAATCGCACGAATACCAACACTAATTGTACCACTAGTTGCACGTTCACTAAGACACGTCGCAGCCAGTCGTGCGATCACCTGCGGCAAGTGGTGGGCAAATGTGCGATTACCGGCTAATGGTAACACAAACGGGCGATTAGCTGCGACTAGTGCAGGTATTCTGCAATCACTTGCGATGAATGGTAGCTAATCGTACGATTACTTCTGCTCATCGTACGAACGTCGTGCGTTCACTGGTTTCAAACGATGCTACGGTTGGCATTTCGTTTGTGAAAAGGAAGTGTGAATGAAGTGCTTTTTAACAACCTCTACAAAAGGAAAATATTTATTTTAGGTTCATTATTCACGTTGCTATATAAATCCGTGTTCATCTTCTGACATGCACTACTAATGTTCAGAGAGAACCACATGTACTCGTACATTACATGTACAGTATAATTCAGACATGCCTCAAGAAAGCTCAGGAAGCGGGCGAGCCTGTAGCGGAGGAAATAGAAGAAGCCTCGTCGAAGATGCACAAGATGATGTTGAAGTTCATTCCGGACTTGATCCGAGAATGACATTCACTTTATTTAAAAAAGCACCAACAAACAGCAACAACAAATATCAACAGAAAAAATACATTAATCACATTCCAGGTATTCGCAAGTCAGGATCATACTATCGTACGATGAGCTACCATTTGACGTGCGTCTACCCGCGATCAGTTTACCACTGCTCTTGGAAGTGCGATTAGTGGCACAATCATCGTACGGTGATGCACGATGCCCGCCACGATCACTGGCGATTGCTTGCCACCTCTTGCGATCAAATTGATCGTAGCCAGGTTTTCAAACCGGTTTGAAAACCTATTTTCGATCGTACCATCACCTGCGATCACAAGTGATTTCCATGGTTGTCGTACGATAAATCGCACGATCTAGCTGCAACTACTGGCGATCACCTGCGATAACTCGTCGTAACTCAATCGCAGGTAGTCGCAACTGCTAGTGTGACCAGGGCCTAAAGTAAGCAATTAAAGACAAATCCAGCTGGGAGATCCTCCCCAGCTGGAATAAATCTTGGTATAAGTTTCTCCTCATTATTTCTTGAGGCATTTTCAAGTGTTCCCAATCACGTCATTAACCTTTAAGGTGGTATTATTCCTTTCAATATTACTTGTTTCTTGTTCTTGTCCTCCAGTTATTCTGAAGCTGTTGCTGAAGCATAACGTTGCTATAGGCGACTCTTTGCTCCGAGCTGTGGATACCCAATTCTTCGAGGCTGTCAAACTCATCTGCAAACACTCCGAGGCCTATGGGGTAAGTAATCTCCATCGTTAGATCCATGTGTTCGCTAAATTCGAAAGAAACATCATAGAGTGATGAAGGGTGACGTCAGCATGGTTCACAAATATGTATGGACAATGGCCATGGATGGCGGAACCAGGTGCAAGCATGTCGCACCTGGTCGTTACCGCTTATAGAGAGCAGAGGTGATGACGTCAAACTGGTTCGGATATATGTGTGGACAATAGCCAAACCAACCAGCTGTGAGGCGCTGCACCTGGTTCCGCTATTGTACACACATATTTCTGAACCAGAGTGACGTCACATTATTTTTAGCACTGTAGAGGGAAGTTCTCTTTACACCGAATCATGATTCAAGTATTGCTTCCACATATTTCTGAACAAGTATGACGTCATTACTTTGGAACGCCATACCCTGTCCCGGAAGGTTGATTCTATATTGGCGTAGATTCGGCAGGCTCACTAATATTCATGAGCTTGAAAATTTCGCTAGCTGACTTTATTTTCTAAGTTTCGTTTGACGGAATAAACCTCATCTCCACTCTAATTAAAAAAAAATGATGATAAAAATTAGCTTTGAAAATATTGCCTCCAAAGAGATTCGAACCGAGGATCTTCAGATATGAAGACTGCCTCTCTAACCACAGAGCTAGCTGCGATTTGGTGACGAGCATTGGTAACTTTGTGATCTTATTGTATGTAACCAAGTTGTTCCAAAGTATTAATATTAAATGAGCCATACGTCATCGGCCGAACGAGATTTAATATTCATGAGCCTGCCGAATCTACGCCAATTTAGTCTCAACCGTCTCGGAAAAGGCTTTCCTCTTTACTCTCCTGTATTTTTAGTACTTGGGTGACCACATCATAATTATAAAGGTCGTTTGTTTTTTGGGTGACAAAACGTTGTATGTCGAAAATGTTCGATGTTCAGGAGGCCGTACTGTATCAAGTAGGACAGCCTTCATTCTCTATCATTTTCACCAATGATGTAGGAATCGTATTGAGATCTACTTTCCTTCCTTTCACTCAAAAGTAAACTTATCATGTGTGTATCTGATACAGAGATTGTCGAAATTCACTGTCCCGCCTTTTACTTTGATGTAGACTAACTACGTTTTGTTTCAGATGCACAGACGTACAGGTGTTGAAGGGCACTTTTCTCAGTTTTATTCAAAAGCAGGCTTAGCATGTTTTATAATTGAAATCCTGGGCTACCTCCTACACGGATACCTCCCACATCATAACCTATCATGATGGATCACCACGCATCCATAACTACTCCATTCATCGACCTCCTGTATCAGGAGTGGAGATTTCATGCGACGAGGGGGAGGGTGGGGGGGGGGTGGACGTGAACACAAAAGTCGAAATAGTAATGCCCTTGCGTGGCATAAAAAAATGTTCCTAGGATACATATTTTTGTTAAAAATTGAGAGTGTGACTTTAAAATCCCCTCCCCCCGCATCAATAAAGTTTAATAATCTATTTCAATCATATTTATCTTTTGAATAGTGTTCGCGGATGACAACACCTGTCAAAAATGGTAACAAAATAGAAAAAGAAAATATTAAGTTTTAAAAATCGAGGGGGGGGGGCCATCCCCGCGGAAAAAAAATCGAGAGGTGGACACGTCCGCCGTCCCCCCATCCCCGACCATGTCCTGTATGTACCTAGCCTGCAACCACCTGTTTCCGATATTCTAAGAACGATGTGTGACTATAGAATCCAATGATTACAAATCAGCACTAAGCATAATACAACATATGTTGTCAGAGGGACTGAGACGACCAAAGCCAAATAGCAGGTTTGCAAAAAGAGTCCTGACTTTGGGATAAAACTACTCTTGAATCAAAGACACCTTTGCATGCTTCTGCTGTCTCAATCTCTTGGTCAAATATTAAAGGCAGGGGATCTCTTTGGCATGCCCAAAAATTAACATTGTGAAATTACAATGACATTTAGAAGAAAATGCCATCTGGGAACCTTCAGCAAAATATAGGAGCTAAAAACTCAGTTTTAGTGAAATTATAGTGATCGTTAGACTCTGATTTGAATTTTGTCTCGCGAGGAAAAAATTCCTACCATAGAACCGTAAACTAAACGGCTGTTGTTTATCTTATGCATTTATCAAATTCTAGGTAACCACTGACCCCCAGATTTCACAGACATGCCCTTCATTAATAGCTCAAGGGCATGGGTTATCTTTTCCTGGTCTGTGGGGATGTTTGCAATGAGATCCACTGCCTTTAAGTACTTTTTAAACAATCACCACTAGTGCTCATTGTTACAGGCAAATTTATTATCAGGGCACCAGATTAATTCAGTACTGGTAAATGAAGGCTTGTTTCCCCCACAAGTAACCGAATAAAAGATAAGTTCTTCTAGCCAGGAGATACACTCTAACTGGTGTAAACACTGGTAGGCCTATACGTTTCAACCTATTTGGTTCTTGTTACAATTTTAACTTCTTCCAATCATGTCAATGGCACTTAAGCAATTGCGAAATACAGAGTATAGTATGTGATATAATGTAATTATTCGGTTGTCTGAACTCTGAAGTTAAAAAAAAGCAAAGAAACAAAGAAACAAGCAAGAAACCAACAGACCAACAGAAAACATGAGACGAAACAACAACCATCACCCCGCCACACGTAGGCTATAAATAGGTTAATAATTTACAAATAAAATTTATTTATAAAATCTGTAAATCCACTCCATAACGTTTTTATTTTGAAATTTGAATCCTGTTGTATTTACAATTATTTATTTCGTATTATATCCCTTTCAGTAAGCCTATAGCAGTGCTGTTCTTCCAAGGGGCCGTGCGTAAAGTACAAGTGAAAATTATCAACGTGGTTACAATGTTTCCTGTACAAATGAACATTTTATGTGGATGTTGGAACTTTGTGAAATGTGGTCATTATAATTTTCTAAACAAGCAAATATAAACAGTGTGTTAACCCTAAAAAGCCCAAGCTATTTTTGGCTCTCCGTGGCCCAAGGGGGGGGGGGCACATTGTGCCCCCCTTCTCTAAAATCTTTATTTTTTGACCAATCACTCTAAAATTTGGCACACATGCAAAGCAACTCAAACTCTACAAAACGCAACCATCAAAATTTCTCAAAGTCACCACATGGGGGCGCTATTCACCATAATATAATGAAATACATAGAAAATATGGATTTTGTTGAATATTTCGAAGTTTTCGTCTTTAACATCCCTTGCATACACTCACAAGTGATTAATTTGTCTCTAAATATATAACATCACATATTCTAAGGTAGAAAATAAGTATTTTGTGTAAACTTTGACTGTTTGGTGCTCATATTTTGTGTTACAATACAAATAGTGGGAATATGCACAAATTACTATGCACTGTTGGTTGCACTAAAGAGTTAAAATAACCTGAATAAATGCATTTTT
Source organism: Eucidaris tribuloides (assembly GCA_001188425.1). Classification (NCBI taxonomy): domain Eukaryota; kingdom Metazoa; phylum Echinodermata; class Echinoidea; order Cidaroida; family Cidaridae; genus Eucidaris; species Eucidaris tribuloides. The sequence continues at coordinate 7,840 of JZLH01S0626466.1, read as the reverse complement.
TTATCATTCTGGTAAACTTTTTTGACGGAATTGCACTTTGATACATCAAATCTTGTAATCTGATAATTTAAAATTGAAAATAAAGGAAAAAAAAGCAAGAAAAATGAATTTTCACTATTTTTAATTGTTTTTATTGTTTTGGCGCCATTTTACCCTTCAAAAATAAAGAAAAACAAAAGAAATGTATTGAATATGTTTTGAAATAGATGAAACATACGTTTCATGTCATATTTGAGTCAATAGATAAGAAAAACAAGTGGCAGTAACTCTTCTATGTAGTAAAAATAGAAGAAAACACCAAAAATGACACACATGACTTTCGAAATGTGGTTGCCATGGCAACACAATTTCACGGGTAATCCTAAACTATACACTAAAATGTTCGCCATAAAATTTTAGGAAAAGTCACCAAGTTTGATCAAATTTGGACAAAAATTGTGGACGTGGCGAAAAAAAGTTTGGTAGGGGGGGGCACAATGTGCCCCCCCTTGGGCTTTTTAGGGTTAAGTCATTGTTTTTGTCTCTCTCTCGTCTTCTTCCTATCTTTAGTATACAGTACATGTAGTTATCGTTTCTTTGGATATTTATAGATTATTTGCTTGGGAATATCAATAATGTGTTTTGTGATTAGGGATATAGTATTGGCGAACAATGTATTCAGCATATGTGGTTTGCAACCATTCTTATTTCCGTGTATTAACGTAAGGCAACTTCAGTTCTATTTTACATGTAGTATTTCAATCATGAATACAATACATGGCGAATGAAAAGTGACCCCGAATAGCAGTGTACGTATGGGTTCGACCGCAAACAAAGGATCAAATTTTAAAAGAGAAGATTTATGAATGTAATCAATGATATTGTTGCTGGTAAGATTGGGGTTAGACTATTACCCGCTTGAAGATTAGACACGAAATATCGCGTCTCGAGGTATATCGGAAAAGCACGATAAAGCAAACTCAAACCGTCTTGAACGAGTTAACCTATTAATCAAGGGCGTAGTGGGGGGGGGTGCACCGTCCCCAAGCCGCTTGGAAAGACAGAGGCGTCGATCGGGGGGGGGGGGGAGGTGGCGATCGCCCCACCAATGAAAATATTGGGGGGGGGGATATCGATTTGCCACCAATAATTTTGACAAAACTTGAAAAATTCATGATATCCAATGCAAATATATGTCTTAAAAAGCATTGAAAACACTATAAAACCATTAAACATGGCTTAAAAATACCATTAAACATACACAATTTGGACATTTTTTCACTTTTTGCCACCCCCCCCCCCCCATCCCCAAATCCGAAACATGGGATCGACGGCCCCTGTAGGCGAGAGGAGTTCCGCCTTTGGCAAGCAAAATGAAATTTGCGTCTCCTTTTCTGCTTTCAACACCTGATTGCCAAAACTTGAGTTTCATCATCCCAAGATGTGAACCTACCCGTGCCACCTTAGTTCCACCTCCCCAAGATGTATACCATGCCTAAACCATCTTCCGCCCTCGTTAACTCTTTGTAATGGTTAAAATCGAATCACAGAATGCCAAGATATTTGTAAGCCATATATGTTTCACCCTGGTGCCGCTCCTGTTTTAAATGCCCACTGTCATGACAGAATGGAACGACGCCCTCTTTTGTCTAAACTGATAAAAATGGTGCACTAATAACACCCATAATGCAACGGAAACCGCCATGGCAGTGTGGAAAAAAACAAAACATTTGTTTTCCTCCCATAATCTGTACACTATGGCACTGAAACCATCCATATTCATGAATATATGCCTGTATTCCACGACTAGTTGTCATCCCCTCTGTGGTTGAGTTTACCCGTGACAGTGGTCCTTTAAGGTGCAAAACAATTTGAAGAAGAAAAAGGGGACTCGGGTCCCTACAGTGGTGTTTTATGGTGCATAAAAAATTATAAAATGTAAAGAAGGATTCAGCTTCCCATAGTGGTGTTTTATAATGCAAGTAATTTGAAGAGGCAAATGCAGGCGTCAGGTCCCCATAGTTAGCTGTGTTTTATGGTGTATACATAGTTTTTTTTTTAAGAGAAAAAAGGGTCGTTAGGTCCTCAAAGCGATTTTTCTTGGTGGATAACAATTTTGAAAGGAAAATTGGGGGCCGCATGTCTCCAACGTGGTGTTTTATGGTGCAAACCATTTTGAAGAGTGAATAATAGGCCTCAGATCCAAAAAGCCACGTTTCATGGAGCAAATATCAATTTTAAGAGGGATAAAAGGAGGTGCCATGTCCACAAGCGGTGTTTTATTCTGCAAAACAATTTCAGGAGGAAAATGGGATCGTCAGGTGCCAAAAGAAGTGTCATATAGTAAGTAGAACAGTTTGGAGATAACAGAACTATCTTGGACAGGGGAGTGGGCTCCCAGGCACCCCATCCAGCCGCTAATGTGTAAAACTTTATAGAGGTCGGTCATCTTGTGTTCCAAGAGTTACGATTCATATATTGCTCTGGA
>JZLH01S0626465.1:1790-13984 GCA_001188425.1 Eucidaris tribuloides | reverse complement strand
GAATAATTATGCCCGAAGTACAGTTTGGTCGATCGAACAAATTTCTGGGGAATCTGTCACAAAGTTTTCTATTGTCGCCCAAGACATCAGAAAACAGCATCATACCTACTAAAAATTAGTTATAATGAGAAATTGAGCATCTAGCGGTATATGTATCAAAACTACCCATGGGAAATCTCGGGGTCCCCTCTCCCAACCGAGATTTCACATTTTGAGTGATTTTTCAAAAATGGGAAAGTTTCACTGCGAGCAATTTTAAGGGTATTAGTAGATAAAAGTTGTCTCTTAAAAAACATAATTGCAAAGTATATAATGTTTTACCATTTACCGAAACTAAACTCGGGCTTTAAGTGTGATGCATGGTAGTCATTTCAATACGTTTATGTACAAATTCATGAAAGGTTCCAGTGTCTTATATTCCTGAAAGCTGTATAGCAGTCATTCTTACAAGGAAAATATTACAGAAACCACGATTACCATCTAAGATTAATATACGGAGATATGGGCACGTGGCAAACCATATGGCAGCTATTTTGCATGGATTTATATGCAATTTGATGCCTTTATGTAATATTTTAGATTCTTGAAAAGTAATACGATATCACAATTGTATTCCTTGACCTAACAAACTATGGTGTTAGCGCACCAAAAATTGACTTTCTACAGTTTATGTCCAAGATATGGTCTATGAATAATTTAGATGTCAAGCCATTTTGATAGTTAATTGATAGCATGTTTATGCAAATCAGGTAAATGTAGTACAACGACTGGGAATTATTAATTTATATACATCCGTTCTTCCACCGCAAAATATATTCTTAGACATTAATAATGTACTGTAAATGTTTATTTGGTTAAACATAGCTTCAATGGTGTTCATGGCGGCATTGTTTAATTCCTAAATTGCAATTTATGCAAATTACGCATTTCAGAATGTTTAAAAGTTGTATGATCAAATCATATATCCATTTTCATGGCCTTATGAGAAACATGGACATTAGCACCAAAATGTACTTTTTGTGTTACCATTGTGCAAGATATGGGCAAAAAAATTGCACATGGCGGCCATTTTTGAATTTATGCAATTAATGTCTTTCCCTATCTAGGAATTTTGGACTGTTTAGTATTGGTATTCAGCGGGACCTCAAAGAAATGCATTTGTGTCATACTGAAAAAATTCTGTATGCAATTGTTGGAAGTGAAAAGCTAATAACTGGACTATTAATAAAATCTTCCTACTGGATTATTGATATTATGAAGCTCAGACGAAGGAATGAATTCCGTGGGTATTTGTAACTCAAGTGACCGTGCCCATTGCCGTTACCGACAAGCATGGCCTGTGTGGTTGTTGCCGCTGACCGGATAATCAGTAGGTTTCAGAAGTTCGATCCGTTTGGTGAGGTCAATGCTTTTTCTGAGTCATTAAAAAATAACAGATCAAGCATTTGATCTTATTTACCATTAATTTGATAATACAGAGATGAACAGAAAATTTATTCTGCAACATTGTGTATGTTTAGTAATATTTTTATGTAACTTTAAAGATTGTGTTATTGATTTGCACGTCAAAAATCATCTATATGAATCAAATCAGCTGAAATCATATCCAATGTGAAGATTAATATAAATAAACACCTCTCATAGAGACTTGGGGTAAAATATTGAGTTTTGGTTAAAATCTGGACGGTTAAACTTCATCCTTTTTCCATTTGCTCAGGAGCAAATTTTTAAAAATCCGCGACGTCAAACGTGCACGTGCCGTTCCAAAATGGTCCGATCAGCCGTTAGCCAAAGGTCGCGCAGGGGATAGCCGTTAACCAATCAGAGGGCTGCGCTCGTCTTGTTACGGTGCACAGTAACCGCAATTCGCATTTTGAGCAAAATTGAAACTCACAGAAAGAACAACATTCTGGTAACATGTCGTTATTAGTTTTTCTCATAAAACAACAAATTCATGACGTATGGATCTCAGACTTTCAACACACCATTTGTAAGTACTAAACTACCGTTTGGTATTGATAATGAAGGGAAGTAATGGACTTGCACATCCCTAACACAATCTTTAATGGTTTTGTACTGCCCTGCTCTGCTTATTAAGTATACATGTATTTGATCTTGTATTATCAAGTTGTCAAAGCCCCCACCCCCCGATATTTCCATTGGGGGTGACTGCCCCCCCCCCCAAATCTATGCCCCTATTCTTATGGGTCAAGAATGTTTCGGGACTGCTTTACATAAAAGCGAGTTTAGAATGACCAACAACGGTACACTCATATGGGCCGTTAATGTATACACTGCCTGTATTTTGCCAACTAAATTGTTTGTTTTATTACAGTTTGACTTTTGCCGAGTGATCGATACCAAATTATTCATTGATTTAATCTTCCCAACCATTTTACAACTGATACTGCCCACAGGTACTGCCCATTATGTTCACCATTTTGCTTTCTCATAAACGTGTTTGATGCTTATGACACTCAGAATGCTGGCACAGGGTGGCAGTGCAATGTTTTACTCCTCTCACTTCCCTCCTTATTTTTGGTGTCTTTCCTTTCCTCTCTTTCTTTTCCTAATTTCTTTCCTTTCCTTCTCTTTCTTTCTTTCTTTCTTCCTCCCCTTCCTTCCTTCTTTCTTTCTTTCTTTCTTTTTCTTTCTTTCTTTCTTTCTTACTATCTTTCTTCCTTCCTTTCCTTTTTCTTAAGTTTTTCCTTTTTCGTTTTTTCTTTCTTACTTCCTTGAATTCCTTCTCTCTTTTCATATTACTTTTTCTTCTCTTTTCTCTCTCCCCTTTCCTTCATTTTGCCGACTGAGTTTGTATTTGTCGACGAAGAGCATTAATGGGGGACATGATTCGAAAATTACGTGAACAGTACAAAAGAAATCATATCCCCCCACTTCTCTATTATTACATTAAAAAGTGAAACCCTTCATGAAATACAAATTCTACGAATATTCTAGTTTAAAAGCGTATCCCAACAAGTCCAAAGAAGTCAGGATTACACCCTAGTGAATTTTACGTAACTAACTAACTCTTTCGAAAGTGTTTACATCTTTTCATTTAAGCTGATGTAAGGAAATGATTACGTGCTGTGATGATCTATTACCTAATGCTCAAAGAGAAGCGTATATTCAGATACGTTTAACAGATCACAGCATCACCCTTTCCACAGAAAAACGTATACTTTACAATGAATTCACACATTTTCTGGAATTAACTGTTTCCTTCCTTGTTACCTGCATGTTATGCAACCCCCGCATCATTTTACCGCGATCTAATTGCTTTATTGAATCCTCTTAACATGCTTAAGCATGATCTTCTTACAAAATACAGTAAGGGGCATAACTACCCCCATGGTAGGTTGTCTAAAACTCAATTGTATGAAATAAAAATACTAAGTCACAAGTTCTATTTAGGTTATCCCCATTTGTGTTTTATGTATAGGCTATACCGCTATACACCATGCAGTTGATAATGTGTAGGGAAAGTAACGGTTACGTAAAGCGTATAACAATGTAAAGTTAATGATGGATTGAGAAAAATCTAAAGTGGATAACACAGGACTTTGCGTCAAAGAACATTAGAATTTCATTGAAAAGAACGCGACGCCCTCCCACGTACTGACGTAAGGGACTTATTGAAGCCGTGATTTTAAACAGCTTTTCCAGTAATAGGATAGACTCCTACAGAAGTTTGCGTTCGAGATTGTTAGTTTTGTGTTTATGTTATGTTTATACGTTCAAAAAAAGGGTGTGGTTTTGGATGATATTTCTTATTTACAAATGAGTGCACGAATGAATTCGTAAATAAATATAGATGGAAGTTCAGTTCAGTTTATTTCAGTTCAAATTAAACTTTATTTCCATGAAATAAACAAAACGTAATACATATTACAAAGCAACATTGTAAAAAAAAAATACGTATTTCTACGGGGAAATTACAAGAAACCGTAAGAATAATTATGGTTATTGCAATGTAATTTTTACGATTTACGGTAAAAACCCATAAAAATAAGCGTTTTACGGTGGATGGCCGGTAAAACTTACAGTAAATCGTAAAAATTACGGTGGAATCCCTGGCAGCGAGTTGCCACTCATTTTTTTTTTACGGGGAATGAATAAATAAATGAATAAATAAATAAATAAATAGATAAATAAATAAATAAATAAATAAATAAATAAATACATAAATAAATAAATCGATAAGTAAATAAAAAATTAATTAATTCATTAATTAATTAATTAATTAATTAATTAATAATTAATATAGATATACAGATGTAGATAGATTTAAGTAATAGAGTTAATTAGCTGATAAGTTCCCGCTAAACTTCTTGATGTTGGGTAAAATGTGGAAACATTTACTGTTTACACCAAAGTAACGCGTACCACTCCAAAAACCGACAGATGTTGAAACTATATACCGGGCCGGTGTTATACCATTGCAATTATCACCAGCGGTGTCAAATCAACACTATGTAGTGTCATTGTTGAACTTACATGCAACACCAGCGCAGTGTCAAAAATGTCACCAGCTGCAATGTCAAATTAACACCAAGAATTGCCAGGTGATTACTTTTGTACACCATCACAGAGTAGATTCAACACCTCTTGATGTGGTCCTCTATTAAAGTTAGATCGGTGTTAGATTTAACGCCCGTGGCGTTAAATCTAACACCGCTCTTTTTGCAGTGTAGTGAGTGAACTCTGATTCAAGGTGCGTATCCATAGCACATAATGGTAACGTTAGAACAAAAACAAAAACAAAACACCAAGCGCTCGAACAGATTGAAATGAGATCCGGGAATGAGATGTGGTATACGTGCATGTGTGTCATGACAGTGGGATGGTAATGATCATTGATTGCAGCTTGATGTCATAGACCTTAGAGGCTAAATTTTCGGCAATAGGGTTCAGATTTACTTTTGGTTCTTTTCTTTTTTTTACAGGAAGGTATGTTATATCCATTATCTGTAGAGATAGGAAAAATGTATCAGGGTAGTAAAAGGTCGTCAGTTGTTGCGCGCATATGGTATATTTCAGTTACATGTAACCATGGTAACTCTATGATCGTTGATAAACTGCACGGAACATATAAAATTGATGTCTTCCCGGCCTGCAGGAAAGAACGTGTTCGCAGTGTGTTCACATAGTCGGCTATGTGAAAACGCCCGAATTTAATAGTGTTAAGATGATTTCATTGTGGTGAGTATTTTCCCCGGGTATTTTCACAGAGTGTTCACATTCATGCAGTGATGTTCTGTTCCACACTATGAATTGATGATTCACACAAACGCTCGAATTTAACATTGTGAAGAGATTTCACACTGTGTTCACAATGTGTTTCACAATGTGTTTCATATTGTGTTTCACACTGTGGGACACTGTATTCTTTCCAGCAGGGTTTGACACGTGAAACTAGTTTTCGGTCATTAATCCAATAGCTGCAAACTTCAGGGTACTCTTTAAAACTTACTATACGATGACTCTCGAGCACGTTGAGTATTAGGCGTGTACCCGCAAACTTTGATGGAATTGGGATTGTTCATAAAAAATATTATATCAACGCAAACCACTGTATTTGACATTTTTCACTTTGTGCTATTAAATTTGGATCCCACTGAGACATTTTTTTTTCAGACAAATCGGCTCGCTATTACCATGAAGGTAGTGGTGGGATATGTCTTTGCGTGTTTCCATTTGTGATGAAATAAATCACGAGTAAGACCAGACGCGTTGGGAGCATTTCCGGATTGGTTAATGAAATTTGTTTGGAGAGCATAACTTGGGTGCAGAGGCGTCAATCCTGGGAAGACAGGGGGTAGTCATCCCCAATGAAAATATTGCTGAGAGGGGCAAACATATCATTCCCCCCAATAATGTTGACAACTTAAAAAAATACATAAAACGTAATGCGGGAACTCCAAGTCAGCACAAAACCATTATACTTTTACTATACTGAACATACACAATTTTAAATTTTGCAGCGCGCTTTGCCGTCAAAATTTTATATTGCAAAGCGCGCTTTGGCCTTTTCCTTACTCCCCCCCCCCCAACCAAAAAAGGGGGATGGATCAACGTTGTTTGGGTGCTAGTTATCGCTGGATGCTGTGAAACCACACACAAATGAGCGCAGGTGGGCGATTCGTTCCGGGTTCCGAGGATTCACATAATCTACATAATCCTCCATGTTTGTCTCTACTCTCTAAAAAATAAAGAGTGAAAATATTCACTCTTTGAGGAGTGAATTTCAGAAAAGAGTGAATTTTGAGTGAAAGGGTGTGTTTTTAGGAGTGACCTCAGGGATCACTCGGAGATTTCGAGTGATCCTTTAGGTCACTTCAAAATGAGTGAAAACACACCTTTTCACTCCAAATTCACTCTAAATTCACTCTTTTCTGAAATTCACTCCTCAAGGAATGAATATTTTCACTCATTATTTTTTAGAGCAGAGGCGTTGATCCTGTGGGGGCAGGGGGCAATCACCCTCCCCCCCCCCCATGAAAATATTGGGGCGGGGGCAAACATATCGATTTGCCCCCTCCCCCCAATAATTTTGACAACTTGAAAAAAATCATAGTATGCAATGTAAATATATGTTTTAAAAAGCATTGGAAAGTACTATAAAACCATTAAACATGGCATAAAATCACTCTTAAACATACAAAATTTCCAATTTTTCGGCGCGCTGCGCACGCAAAATTCTGCATTACAATTTGGCGCGTAGAGCGCGCCGAAAATTGTGGACATTTTTTCACTTTTGCCCCCAAATCCGAAACATGGATCGAACCCCCTGTTTTAGAGAGTAATAAGGTCTAAAAATGAAGCCCTGAAAACTTGTACTTGAACAACATTTGTTGCATCTCAATATCAGTTAGTTTTGTCAAATTTAATATATTTTTCTGCAAAACCAAGGAAATGTTTTCTTTATCCCCATTCACGTATAAACATAACAAAACGACACTGAGTTGATAGACGTGTAAAACAAATAAATGTTCGGATTCTTGCAAAATAATCACATGTCACCAATTCTTCTGGACCGTCAAATTTTCAAATGTCCACATTATTTTTGTTTGCTATTCTTGGTCAAACTTTCAGCAATAATGATTATCAGCTTATATTCACAGATATTTCCGAACATGTCCACTATTTAACATTGTGGAAACACCATTTAAAAATTGTCAAACTTTGACAAAGTATTTAATGAACACACCAGGTTTAAGAACAATAATTTAGACAGTTTATGATTTCAGTAGCAAAATATACATGTTACACAGATGAATATCAGCATTGATTTAATATTCGGTGGAGAGAAAGTCTATGACACACAGCAATCTTTGCCGGAAAAAACTAGAATGGTCGCTCATTGAATTTCACTTTTTAATATTTCAATTTTGAAGTATACAATTTTTGTCAGGGCTTCATTTCTGGACCTTATCAGAGACACACATAGCATGAAGGATTATGTCCCTGCTGAAAAGAACACAGTGTTCCACAGTGTGTTCACAGTGTGTTCACATAGACGACTATGTGAAAACGCTCGAATTTAACAGTGTGAAGATGATTTCACACTATATGGTGAAGTTTTCACAGAGTGTTCACATAATGGTGTTCTGTTTCACACTGTGAATCGATGATTCACAATGTTAAAACGGTCGGATTTAACACCGTGAAGAGATTTCACACTGTGATCACAATGTGTTCACACTGTGTTTCACATTGTGTTTCACACTGTGGGACGCTGTGTTCTTTCTAGCAGGGGTAGCTCTTTTTTAAACATATTGTAAGATTTTGCCTTCAAGATTAGAACCTTGATACACTTTATACAAATTTGATATAAAATTCAACCATTTAATTTTAATTACGTAAGGGGGTCTACAAGTTGTACAAGCATAGCTTCTTAGTATACTAAGCCCCCATCGTGCATGATTGTACATGTTATATAAATATGTATTATCATTATAATGAACATATACACTATATGCGGACGTTCAAGTTGTATGTATTACTTTATATTATTTGTGATTGCATTTTGTAATCAATGTATATTCATTTATTTTGTTGTTGAAATACGAGATAAAACAAATCAAATCAAACCCCGATACAACTGTATCTAACACAATTGGCAACGCTTTCCGATGAGTTGAAACAAGATTGAGTGGTCAGCTGTTGATGTGATTCGTGTGCTTTTGATAACCGTTATGAGGAATATTACTTCTTGTTCTTCCAAACCCATTGGAAAAATTACGACCAAAGGGAAGTTATTCCTCTGGGCCTATATGGGGTAATGGAAATGGGGTTAACAGAGTAAGTCTAGTCTGGGTATTTGATTCATTTGACTTTTTTTCTGTACCTTAAGTTAAAGGCATTCTTTAACATCGTGTACATGTACCTTCGATTCAACAAAATATGTAGAACATTTCTCAATTGAAAAATGAATGTCTAAACATCCAAGAATACACGTTTTTTTTAATAAGACTGAATAAATAAATGAATAAATAAACAAACAAACAAATAAATAAATAAATAAATAAATAAATAAATAAATAAATAAATAAATAAATAAATAAATAAATAAATAAATAAATAAATAAATAAATAAATAAATAAATAAATAAATAAATATGAATTTGACAACAATGTTGTCACTATATATTCAGATATGCTATGAATGAATATCAGATTATTCAGAGGCGTTGATCTGGCGGGAAGGGGGAGGCGATCGGCCCCACCAATGAAAATATTGATTATTAATCGATATGTTTGCCGCCCCCGAACAATAAGTTTGAAACACCTTGAAAAATTCATAATATGCATATTACAAGAATATGTTTAAAAACATTGGAAAGCACTATAAAACCATTAAACTTATATACACAATTGTCAAATTTTCAAACTTCTGTATTGCAACTTGGCGCGCGGAGCGCGCCGAAAAGTTTTGCTTTTTTTCACTTTTGCCCCCCCCCCCCCATCCGAAACACGGATCGACGCCGCTGGACTAATTAACACCAATCTAATGGTTATTCTAACACTACAGTGTTTAGGGAAAATGTGAAAAACTGGTCATTTTGTCAAATTTATAAGCGCTTAAAGGTCATGGTTTTGGCCGAACAGACACATATGGGTATTGTCATGCCTGACACCAGAAAACAATACAATTTTTAATTATCGGGTAACAAATATCACTATGCACATTTCCTATGCAAATAAGTCATCTACCCCCCCCTAGTTTCTAAAAAAAAATAAAATGGAATAGCTGATACAGATCTAGTCATAAACAAACGAAATGAGAACATTTTGGTTTTAACCATTTACTAAAACTATACACTGCATGCCTTTAATTATTTTGAAGTGCTATATTTCAGAACTTCATTTTAACACCAATATATTAGAAAATTGGTAGCAAGCAGAATCATGCGAACATATGCATGTACATATATATTTTCTAATTGGCAAACATATAAAAAAAAGGTGTCTTTAATGAAAACTAGTAGTCTTGGCACAAAAGTTCGATTTCCCGAGAGACAAATTCTTCCACCCGCTTATCATTGTAAAATCACCTTGTTGATGGTCATGTCCCAGTATTATATTTTTCGTAGAATCAATAACTTTCACGATAAACAATTCTAGAAAAGCTTATTTCTTTAGAGATTAAACCTCCTGGGTATAGCCGTTTTGGTATAGTACGGAATATTCGTCAACTCTAGCGTTCTGAGTGTTTGATAAAATATAAGGCATTATAATAGTCAATACTTGTTGAAAGTTGGAGAAGATGGAAGAATCTTGCGTCAGTTGAGATTGACAACTATTCTTAGTGAAATTATGCTGAAAAGGAATCCTACTTAAGAAAGAATTTAATGAATGAATGAATGAATGAAAGAATGAAATAAAAGAAAGAAAGAAAGAAAGAAAGAAAGAAAGAAAGAAAGAAAGAAAAAGAAAGAAAGAATAAAGAACAAGAAGAAAATGGAAAGGAAGAAGAAGAAGAAGGAGACTTTTGACTTTTTGACTTTTTAAAATAAACCTTTATTTCAAATTAAAATCATCCGTGTTACATGCATGCATTATTTACAAATGAAAACATACAGGAAATCGTATTTGGATTTCTTCATAAATTCACATTTCACAATTCTTTACATAAAATCAAACTTGTTTGCATTAGCATTTGCAAGTAAAAGAAAAAGAAGAAGAAGAAGAAGAAGAAGAAGAAGAAGAAGAAGAAGAAGAAGAAGAAGAAGAAGAAGAAAGGAGGAGAAAGAAAGAAAGAAAGAAGGAAAAGGGACAAGAAGAAGAAAGAGCACATTTATCTCCATTTCAAGATAATGTGATTACCGCCAGTATTTAATCCTATTCATCTCAAACATATTGACCAGGGTCTTAGCTCGTAGAACATAATAGGGCCGCCACGCTTGGGTGCAAACATATTACGCAAATTTGATTTACCTGTTGCCCACACATCACGAATGATAGTAAAATGGTAGAATGTGTCAAATTTTATATAAAAACCCCTCTTCGCACATACATGTACTTGCGGACATCATGTGACTTGAGTCAGTGATTGGGACAACAGACCAGGAGACTTTATGTTATATACAAATCCATTTCATCATGATTGCCATCAGCTGCGCAAAAAAAAATATGACTTTAGCAAAACGTGACTAAATTTTCCCTTATTCCTGACTAGTAAAATGGTTATTCAAAGTCATAAAATGTTTTCTGTGTTTGTGTGTCCTGATTTATGATGCGCACGTATTGCTTTGTATTGTTTCGTTTGTTCCTTTGTTTTTGTTTTGGGTGTTATTGTGGTTGTTGCGTTTTGGGAGTTGTTGGTTTGGGCAGTTCTGTAAAGGTGGTGGGATTACTTTACCACAAGCAATAACGTCTCTTTTGACGTCACGCAGTTAAAATGCCGTATGGTCTTTCTATATGATACAGTAATGGCAAAAGTTTATTCTTTCGTAGAAAAAAAACTCTTTGAACACCTGTTTAGATCGCCCAGAAGTTCGTTGACCCTGGTTTTTGCGACGTTTTGTGAATGCCTCAAGGGTTTCGACTTTTCAGTTTTGGAGGGCAGACAACTTTTCATTGTAGTATAGCTGCTTTATCAATTTACTTCTATGTGCTTTGAAAAAAATGAATTAGTTCGCGCCCCTCCTGTCCGTGAAATTAAAGCAAACCTCGACTTCCGGTGCCTCTATATTGAGTGATCGTGATCGGTTTTCACGGCCTTCTGTCTATTTTCTATCCAGTATATTCATTGATCTCGATCCGATATAAAAGCGGTGATGTGATTAATCTTCATTCAGAGTGAATTATTAACCACAGAGGGTATATGATCCGATCACGGTATCCCCCAAAATTCACTCCAATCCCGCCAAAAACAAAACCGTCTGACCGATTTGTCCAATCGCCCGTTATCGTAGTTCCGCTCTGCAAGTTTGACAGGTGAAAGCGACTAAAAATCATTCATTAGGAACAACGGTGAGAACAAACTGAGGAAATGAGGGTATTACCTCGAATCCCCAACAACAAATAGCTTTTGTAAACTGTGTACAGCTGTCAGCTTTGTTAGATTTCCGTTTCGTGCCAGCCAGAAGGTTTCTCCTACAAAGAACACTCCATTTAAAAAATGGCAAAACCCGCTGACACATGTTTTAAAGATGCCTGTCCGAGCACGCAATGTAGTGATACTATTTTTATTTCTAGTAAGTCACGTCCCATCGTTCAGACCGGGAGAAACCAGTGAGTTTGGCGCAATCGGAACGCGTCTTTAGCGCGGAAGATGAAGTTCAATCAGTCTCAACCGGGAAACTGAACGACAGCGGGCCGGGGAAACTCTAATCGGTGTCACGGCAGCGTCAAAATCGTCCAGCGAGATACGACAATCGCGCGATCCCCGGAACGTCCCGGGGGCTGGACGGCGGACGGGACCCCCGAAGAGACGAGCAACGGCCGTGTATTTTCGCCGAATCGATTCCCGAGTATCGTTGGTGTATAGAATAATATGCACGAATGACGCGCTCTTCGAGTTTCCAAGTCGCGCAAACACTTCAGCGATGGAGGTATGGGTGAAACCCTGAAGGGGGCAGTCTGGTCCCAGTCCGTCATTTGAACGTAAGTACTCTCTTTGTTCATTTGTTTTCTCCTTTTTTTTTTTGTTTTGTTTTATTATTTTTTGTTGTTGTATGTTTGTCACA